>JAODAL010034745.1:0-43851 GCA_025379985.1 Phyllomedusa bahiana | reverse complement strand
CTTGCAAATTGTGACTTTGGTAAGGCATTTCTGGTGCTGTCCGGATGGCAACTCCTATAATCCAATAAGCTATTACGGTCAGTGGGTTTTGAATAGATGTCAGTGGACAAATGTCCATATTCATCCTTCTTAACAAGTGTATCCAAGAAATGAAGTTGACTACTGTCCACCTCCATCGTAAATTGTAATCCCAAGCATGACCTATTTAAAAGCTCAAAAAATTTGTAAAGGGATCCAATGTCACCCAGCCACACACAAAAGATGTCATCTATATAACGCTTCCAAATCAAAATCTGGTCTCGAAACTCAGTACTTGTGTAAACAAATGTATTTTCAAAAATTACCATAAAAGCGTTAGCGTATGGCGGGGCGACATTGGATCCCATAGCAGTCCCACGTTGTTGACTGTAAAAATCATCTCCACACATAAAGTAATTTTCGGTCAAGACAATTGTCAACAACTCGTGACAAAATTGTCGCTCATTTATATTCAAATCAGAAGTACCTAATATTTTTGAGACAGCTTGTAATCCCTCCTGATGGTCTATCGATGTGTAAAGACTTACAACATCGAATGATACCAGAAGAGATTCAACTGGTACCTGTTTTATCTCTTGTAGTATCTGTAAAAAATGAGATGTGTCAAGTATAAATGAGGATGAACTTTGAATTAGAGGTGTCAAGATCTTCTCCAAGAACTTAGCTATTGGGCTAAAGATAGAATCCGTGGACGCCACAATTGGGCGTCCCGGAGGTTTTTCGAGACTCTTATGCACTTTAGGAAGTACATAGAACACAGGACATATAGGATGTTGCATCTGTAGGTAATTATGTGGGTTGATCAATAATTTTTCTTTCGAAATACCTATCCAAAACATCCTGTATTTTCCTTTTTATAGAAAAAAGTGGATCACCATCCAGTTTACGGTAAGTTGTCTGATCACTAAGCTGTCGTTGGATTTCCTCCAAGTATGTATGTTTGTCCATAATAACCAGCGCTCCCCCTTTATCAGCCGGTTTACATATCACATTTTTGTTATTTTGAAGGGATTTTAACGCTATTCTTTCTTCCTTATTCAGGTATCATGGAAATACATATCATTACGCTTTGGTAAGATCTCTCGAATGTCTCTATCAATAAGAGAAATAACTGACTCCACCCCATGTGATGTACGTGGGGGGTTAAACGTACTAGGATGCCTCAACCCCAAAGTCTTAACCGAAAGTATGTTTGGGATAACATCAGGTTCATTTATCTGTATATTATCCAAACCAGCTCCAAAAAATGCCTTTAACCGCAATGTGCGATAAAAATATCGTAGTTCCTGCTCAAGTTTAAAAGAATCAAACAAAGGTGTTGGACAAAAAGATAAGCCTCGTTGTAATAGGCTCAACTCTGAGGGGGATAGACTAGTTGAAGAGATGTTAATAACTAAACTGTCCTCAGTATCTATGTTCCCACTTGTGAACGAGTTCGGCCTTGTATCAGATTCTCTCTGGATATACCTCCTTCTAGTCCTCTCGTCTTCTTGTGTATGTTTTCCTTCCTTGTCCCCTTAAAAAAGGGCGACGTGCATAATTACCATATTCACTTTCTGAACTTGAGTGTCCTAGTTCATATGATTGTCTACGAGAAGACCCAAAGGTATTATATATTGAATCTCGCCACCTGTACACCCTCTGATTGGAGTAATCCTCAGAATCTCTTGCAAATTTATCTTTTTTCTTTTTTTCTATTATTGGCGATTTCTCGCAAGGTACAGTTGATTTTTTCTTTCAGAGTAGTCCAATCAGTAGGGGGCAATAGAGATGTTAATGTTGTTCAATCCCTTAATACGTTTTTTTCAAATCTTGTACAGATTTATGCAGATATTCAATCGTTAATAACTAATGTCTAGAGAACATTTATTCAAGATGTTTTCAAATTTTTCACAGTATGCTTCTCATCCTGGAAAGTGTGGGGGAAAAATTACATCTTAAACCCTCGGAATACGACTAACTTTACAGTATTCAGCTAGGGTAACACGTGTAAATTCATAAAAAGGATAAAATTTCTTAGACTCTTTTTCATAATCTTTAACAGAAAATTCCCCCAGAAGGGAATGCAAAAAAATCATTTGATGTTGTTACTTGGGATAGTATTCGTGACACATTTGTTCACTATATTGAAATGTGTTTGTCATATCTTCTCCTAATATGCGTCAAGAGCAAAGGCTATCTATATAACAATTTAGTATTGCTGGGACACCCTGATATCATATACATAGGTGCTCGGTATAAATGAAACAGTCACTAACATTAAGTATATCCCGCCACAAAATTTCTGTGTTTTTACAAAACTTTTTTTTGTAAAACGATCAGAAATTTTTTTGTGGGGTATTATACTTAATGTTAGTGATGTTCATTTATACCGAGACCTATGTGATATGATATAGTGTGTTGAGCAATACTAAATTGTTATAGATAGCCTTTTGCTCTTGAGGGCATATTAGGAGAAGATATGACAAACACATTTCAATACAGTGAACAAAGATGTGTACGAATACTATCCCAAGTAACAACATCAATGATTTTTTGATGTCCCTTCTGGGGAATTACGTGTTAAAGATTATGAAAAAGAGTCTAAGAAATTGATCTCTTATGAATTACACTGTGTTACCCTAGCTGAATACTGTAAAGTTAGTCGTATTCCGAGGGGTTTAAGATGTAATTTACGCCCCCCCACTTTTCCAGGATGATGAAGCTACTGTGAAAAATTGAAAACATCTTGAATAAATGTTCTCTAGACATTATGATATTAACGATTGAATATCTGCATAAATCTGTACAAGATTTGAAAAATCGTATTAGTGGGATTGAACAACAGTTAACATCTCTATTGCCCCCTACTGATTGGACTTTCTCTGAAGAAAAGTCAAAACTGTACTTGCGTGATTTCGCCAATATATAGAAAAAAGGAAAAAGATAAATTTGCAAGAGATTCTGAGGGTTACTTTCCAATCAGAGGGTGTAAGGTTGGCGAGATTCAATACATAATACTTTGGGTCTTCTCGTAGACAACATATGAACTAGGACATCAAGTTCAGAAAGTGAATATGGTAATTATGCACGTCGCCCTTTTTCAAGGGGACAAGGAAGGAAAAACATACAAGAAGGGCGAGGAGGACTAGAAAGGGGGTATATCCAGAGAGAATTTTGATACAAGGCCGAACTCGTTACAAGTGGGAACATAGAATACTGAGGACAGTTTAGTTATTAACATCTCTTCAAACTTTGTCTATCCCTCAGAGTTGAGCCTATTACAACGAGGCTTATCTTTTTGTCCAACACCTTTGTTTGATTCTTTTAAACTTGAGCAGGAACTACGATATTTTTATCGCACATTGCGGTTAAAGGCATTTTTTGGAGCTGGTTTGGATAATATACAGAAAAAATGAACTGATGTTATCCCAAACATACTTTCGGTTAAGACTTTGGGGTTGAGGCATCCTAGTACGTTTAACCCCCACGTACATCACATGGGGGGGGGGTCGTTATTTCTCTGTTTGATGAAAATTTTCGGAGATTTACCAAAGCGTAATGTTGTTTTCCATGAAACTGAATAAGGAAGAAAGAATAGCGTTAAAATCCCTTCAAAAAAAAAAAAAAATGTGATATGTAAACGGCTGATAAAGGGGGGGCTTGTTATTTTGGCAAAACTACATACTTTGGGGAATCCAACGACAGCTTAGGATCAGAAATTCCCTTAAACTGGATGGTGACCCTTTTTTCTATTAAAAGGGAAAATACAGGATGTTTTTGGACAGGGTATTTTGAAAAAAAAATTTTTGATCAACCCAAATTTTAATTACCTAAGATGAACATCCTATATGTCTGTGTTTATGTATTCCTAAGTGAAAGAGTCTCGAAAAACCTCCGGGGCGCCCCAATTGTGGCGTCCAGGTTCTATTTTTAGCCCAATAGCTGTTTTTGGAGAAGATCTTTAACCCTTTAAATTCAAAAGTCTTTTCCTATTTAATTGAACATCTCATTTTTTACAGATATCAAAGGATAAAACAGGTCCCGTTGAATCTTTCTGGGGATCATTCGATGTTTGTAAAGTTTTACAACGATAGACCCTCAGGAGGGAAAAAAAAAGCTGTCTCAAAAATTTGGTACTTTGATTGAATTAAAAGAGCGACAATTTTGTCAGAGTTTTTGACAATTGTTTGACGAAAATTACTTTTTTTGTGTGGAGATGTTTTTACAGTCAACAAGTGGGGTGTTGGGTCCATGTCGCCCCCCATACGCTAACGCTTTTATGGGTTTTTTTGAAATACATTTGTTTACACAAGTACTGAGTTTCGAGCCCAGATTTTGATTTGGAAAGGTTATATAGTAAATCTTTTGTGTGGGCTGGGTGTTTTGGATCCCTTTAAAAATTTTTTTTGAGTTTTTTAAATAGGTCTGTTTGGGTTTTACAATTTACGATGGAGGTGGACAGTATCAACTTCATTTTTTGGTACTTGTTAAGAAGGATGCATAGGGGCGTTTGCCCACTGAATCTATTCAAAGCCCACTGACCGAATAGTTTTGGATTATAGGAGTTCCCATCCGGATAGCCCCGAAATGCCTTCCCAAAAGTCAAATTTTGCCGGGGTTAAACGTATAGTGACAAAGGGGGTTCTACGCAGCAGGACTGGATAAAAAGGGGCAACTAAGTTAAAAAAGGGGCATTACCCTGAAAAAGGTGATTGACTGTGGAATACCAAAAAGTTTTGACAACAGTCATCCCAAGTTAGACGCATTGCTTTTAAAAACACACATCTCCATTTATTTGAAAATTCATCAATTATTAAGAGAAATGGCCTTATTGAGGGAATATTATCCACATATTGAGGAATTTCAAGACCCGGGAATTGTTTAGACGACCTAAGAGTCTTGGGATACTTTGTTCGACCCCGATATTGGCTCATTCAGGACAACAGTGTCACAGAGGCTGCGGAGAAACCCCAAAAAAGGGTACTTTTGCATGTTACACTGTGCCAATGTGAAAAATATCATAAGGGAGAATATGTGCAACTCCCATACTGGTAAAAGCATCCCTATACGGGGCTTCTTTACGTGTGAATCCGGGGCTGTCTATATTTGTTAAAATGCCCATGTGGCCTCGCCTATAAGGGGAGACATGCAAAATTCAAAGTAGAGTTCCCTGCAAAAGTCAACAATTCGTTGCCAAAAATTGGCTGCCATTTCCCTGCTCATTTTTTAGAATCAAACATAGGTTCCCAAAATTGGTTTTCAAGTGTTGGAAAAAGTAAGACCCCCCCAAAGGGGGGGATCTATTAGCTGTTGAAAAAAAGGGGATCTGGGGTCCCTATTTGGACACTTTAACACCACGAGGTCTTAATGTGAATGGACTTTAATTTTGATAGTGTGTAATTAGATTGACACTTTTCCCTTATTGTCTCTTAAGGACTAAGAAAATTCAAGTTGGGAAAGATTGATGTATATATTAAATATTTTTATTTTTGTACTGTAATAGTTATGTGCACTCATTCTGTATTTGGATGGTTACTAATACATTTTATCTTTTTAAAAAGTATTTGACTAATATGTTTGCTGGGGGTTTATATGGGACAGCCAATTTTTGTATCGGATTTCCCCAAAGGCTAAAATTTTAAAATTGATCTTTGGTGCTTTAACTATAGAGCCGGTGTTTGTTTACTAAATACTACTCTTGATAACAATAAAGATCTAGAATGTAGACACGAGGCAGAGCCTGTTTAATGTTAGTAAACATAACAAATAAACCAAACTATGCTTGTTCAGTATTGTTATATTTCTCTCCTGAATAGGAAATACACATAGTTACTGTTGATAGACGCTGCAGTGTACTCACGATACGATCTCGTAGGAGTGAGGGCGGAAGCTGGGCTCAGCTGCCAGTCAGTGACGTATGTCCGCCGGAACATGACGCATGTGCAGTTCTATTTAAGAGACGCCCGGGGAATTTAGCACGGGCCCCTCATTAACCCCTTTTTGTGGCGTACTTACGCTTTAATTCCTCATTACTATCTGTGCCTGTAAGTATGCTGATTTACTGAGTATTCTCCTAGACATTATACCTACTCATTAGTTTGCGTGTCTGATGGATATTTCCTTATCTAATTTTCAGGCGCCTCTATGAAATTTTAAAAATATAAAGAAGTAGGATTTTGGCTAGTTCCTCTAATTATCCTGTGATATAGGCATGTTTTTAATGTATATAATGTGATAAAGGGGTTGTGGGGTGCATTTTCTTTAGATATATTATGTTTTACTTGGGTTTTGGGGAGTATGTTTATGAGTTGTTTTTTTTGTTATAGCGACTTTTGTGAAGGTCCTATGGGAAAAGAAACTTTATGTATGAATCATCGCTATACTACATGAGACTTTTTTTGGATACTGAATTATTAGAAGCAGTCGCTGTACTGTATGAAATCCATTTTTGAAAACCAAATGGTTTATGTTAATGTTTTGTAAAAAAATCAGAAAATTTTGTGTGCGGGTATATACTTAATGTTAGAGGCATGAGGTCAGACAGTGGCATAATTACATTCTGGAGGTGGAAAAAACTGGAGTAGGCCACAAAGTGGCACAATGAGAGAGTGGAGGTGACGGCGGCAGCAGCATGAGGTCAGACAGTGGCACAATGACATTCTGGAGGTGGCAAAAAACAGGAATAGGCCACAGAGTGGCACAATGACACAGTGTGTAGGTCACGGCAGCAGCCACAGCAGCAGCATGAGGTCAGACAGTGGCACAATGACACAGTGTGTAGGTCACGGCAGCAGCCACAGCAGCAGCATGAGGTCAGACAGTGGCACAATGACACAGTGTGTAGGTCACGGCAGCAGCCACAGCAGCAGCATGAGGTCAGACAGTGGCACAATGACATTCTGGAGGTGGCAAAAAACAGGATAGGCCACAGACTGGCACAATGACTGAGTGTGTAGGTCACGGCAGCAGCCACAGTAGCAGCATGAGGTCAGACAGTGGCACAATGACATTCTGGAGGTGGCAAAAACAGGAGTAGGCCACAGAGTGGGACAATGACAGTGTGGAGGTCACGGCAGCAGCCACATCAGCAGCATGAGGTCAGACAGTGGCACAATGAAAGAGTGTGTAGGTCACGGCAGCAGCCACAGCAGCAGCATGAGGTCAGACAGTGGCACAATGACAGTGTGTAGGTCACGGCAGCAGCCACAGCAGCAGCATGAGGTCAGACAGTGGCACAATGACACAGTGTGTAGGTCACAGCAGCAGCCACAGCAGTAGCATGAGGTCAGACAGTGGCACAATGACATTCTGGAGGTGGCAAAAACAGGAGTAGGCCACAGAGTGGGACAATGACACAGTGTGTAGGTCACGGCAGCAGCCACAGCAGTAGCATGAGGTCAGACAGTGGCACAATGACATTCTGGAGGTGGCAAAAACAGGAGTAGGCCACAGAGTGGCACAATGACAGAGTGTGTAGGTCACGGCAGCAGCCACAGCAGCAGCATGAGGTCAGACAGTGGCACAATGACATTCTGGAGGTGGCAAAAACAGGAGTAGGCCACAGAGTGGGACAATGACAGTGTGTAGGTCTCGGCAGCAGCCACATCAGCAGCATGCGATCCCACAGTGGCACAATCACAGAGTGTGTAGGTCACGGCAGCAGCCACAGCAGCAGCATGAGGTCAGACAGTGGCACAATGACAGTGTGTAGGTCACGGCAGCAGCCACAGCAGCAGCATGAGGTCAGACAGTGGCACAATGACACAGTGTGTAGGTCACAGCAGCACACAGCAGTAGCATGAGGTCAGACAGTGGCACAATGACATTCTGGAGGTGGCAAAAACAGGAGTAGGCCACAGAGTGGGACAATGACACAGTGTGTAGGTCACGGCAGCAGTCACAGCGGTAGCATGAGGTCAGAGAGTGGCACAATGACACAGTGTGTAGGTCACGGCATCAGTCACAGCAGCAGCATGAGGTCAGACAGTGGCACAATGACAGTGTGTAGGTCACGGCAGCAACCACAGCAGCAGCATGAGGTCAGACAGTGGCACAATGACATTCTGGAGGTGGCAAAAACAGGAATAGGCCACAGAGAGGCACAATGACAGAGTGTGTAGGTCACGGCAGCAGCCACAGCAGCAGCCTGACGTCAGACAGTGGCACAATGACATTCTGGAGGTGTGCAGGTCATGGCAGCAGCAGCATGAGGTCAGACAGTGGCACAATGACATTCTGGAGGTGGCAAACACAGGAGTAGGCCACAGAGTGGGACAATGACACAGTGTGTAGGTCACGGCAGCAGCCACAGCAGCAGCATGAGGTCAGACAGTGGCACAATGACATTCTGGAGGTGTCAAAACAGTAGTAGGCCACTGAGTGGCACATTGACAGAGAGTGGAGGTGACGGCGGCAGCAGCATGAGGTCAGACAGTGGCACAATGACATTCTGGAGGTGGCAAAAACTGGAGTAGGCCACAGAGTGGCACAATGACACAGTGTCTAGGTCACGGCAGCAGCCACAGCAGCAGCATGAGGTCAGACAGTGGCACAATGACATTCTGGAGGTGGCAAAAACAAGAATAGGCCACAGAGGGGCACAATGACACAGTGTCTAGGTCACGGCAGCAGCCACAGCAGCAGCATGAGGTCAGAAAGTGGCACAATCACATTCTGGAGGTGGCAGAAACAGGAGTAGGCCACAGAGTGGCACAATGACACAGTGTGGAGGTCACGGCAGCAGCCACAGCAGCAGCATGAGGTCAGACAGTGGCACAATGACAGAGTGTGGAGGTGGGTGGCAATACCAGTCCCTGGTAAAGATGGTTGGTGGCAGATGGAGAAACAGTCAGCAGATGTGTGGCATCAGGCGGGTGGCGGCATCAGAATAGTGGCTGAGGCAGGTAGTTTGAACCCAGACTCATTTCTCACAGTTTGGGTGAGGCGTCATGGCTGATGTAGTCTGACGCCTAAGGCATTGGTGTGTGGAAATCCTGGCCGATCCACGCCTGATTCATCTTGACAAAGGTCAGTTGTTCCACATTTTCCGTGGACAAGCGGGTTCTCCTTGGAGTAACGATGGCCCCCGCCGCACTGAACACCCGCTCTGATGCCACACTACTGGTCGGGCAGGACAGCTTCTCCACTGCAAACTCGGCTAGTTGCAGCCACACATCCGGTTTGGCTGCCCAGTAGTCCAGCGGATCTTCTAACTGGGGTGGCAGAGTGCTTTCCAAGTAGGCCACCATCTGTTGGTTCAGGGTCTGCTCCAGGTCCTGCTGCTGCTGCCGACTGCCCTCCTCACTAGGCGGGTGAAGGAAGCTGCTCATCAGTGACTCCAGACTTAGGTTGCTGCTGATGGAGCTGGTACTGCTCCGACCCCCCACCTTCCCCCGGCAGCCGTGGCAGTAGTACGTGAGCGCTGAAGAACCCCCCTATCAGACCTGTCAGAGGAGGGACGATGCCGCACATAGGCAGCGGCCAACTGACTACGGAGGATTTCCCTATAGTAGTTGAGTTGGTCCTCCCTCTCAATAGCTGGGAAAAAGGCTCCCATTTTGGACCGGTAGCGAGGGTCCAATAGGGTGGAGAGCCAGAAGTCATCCCTCTGCCGGATGCTGACTATTCGGCTGTCACTAGCCAGGCAAATCAGCATGCTGCAGGCCATCTGCACAAGTGACTCCGAGGGGCTCCCTGCCTCCATCTCCACTGTATACTGCCACAGTGCTTGCGGGTCATGTGCCTCGTCTTCCTCATCTCCATCTACCTCCTCCAGCTGCTCCTGCTCCTCCTCTCTTGTCACCTGGGTAGAAAATCCCCTCATTTCATCAGACAATGCTTCTGCTCCAATGTCCTCCTCCTCCTTCTCCATTTCAGTCCCCACCGGACTCATGTGGCCGTGAGATGTAGTCGCCACGTCTCCAGTCCCCTGCCCAGACAGATTTTTCAGCATCTGTTCCAGGACATGAAGCAGTGGAATGACGTTATTCATCCCGTAGTCCTGGCGACTGACAAATAACGTGGCCTCCTCGAATGGCCTCAACAAACGGCAGGTGTCACGCATGAGCTGCCACTGGCTGACATCAAAGTTACACAGGGGAGTATTCCTGTCCGCCTGGATCATCAAAAAATCGTTAATGGCCTTTCTCTGTTCATACAGTCGGTCCAACATGTGCAGGCTGGAATTCCAACGGGTGGAAACATCGCATATCAGAGTGTGTTGGGGGAGGCCGTTCTGCCGCTGCAACTCGAGGAGGGTGTTCCTGGCTTTGTAGGAATGGATGAAGTGCATGCACAGTTTCCTGGCCATTTTCAGAATCTTCTGAAGATCGGTGATAGACTTCAGGAACCTTTCACAACCAGATTGAACACATGCGCCATGCAGGGCGCATGGGACCATCCTCCTCGGTGCAGCGGCGGACACCATGTTCCCCCCATAGTCCGTCACCATGGTTCCAATTTGCAGTTGGCGCGGAGAAAGCCACACATCGATTTCTTGCTGCATGACGCGGAGCAGTTCCTCCCCTGTGTGACTTCGTTCGCCGAGGCAAGCCAGGTGTAGAACTGCGTGACACCGCTGTGCCCTACACATGTGGTATGATGGAGCAGTACTTGTGGAGGCTGAGAGGGTTTGGGGTGTGGGGAGGAAGGAGGCGGACATTGGCGCAGGAGCCACAGTTTGACAAACGTGGAGGAGAAAAGCGCGTCTCCTGTCCAGTTGTTGGTGTGCCTGGGCCGAAGCACATTCACCCAGTGGGCCATAAAGGACATGTAACTGGCCCTGACCGTAGTTACAGCTCCAGACGTCCGCGCTGCCCTGCACCTTGGAACAAAACCGATAGGCTCAAGGACTGGCCACCTTCTGTTCTACATATTTATGAAGTGCTGGTACTGCCTTTTTGGAAAAGAAATTACGGCTTGGAACTCTCCATCTCGGCTCGGCACAAGCCAATTAGTTCTCTGAACGGTTTCAGAGTCTAACATTTGGAAAGGGAGGGACTGCGCCCCCAACAACTTGGACAGGAGTACGGTCAGCTTCTGCACCTTAGGATGGTTGGAAACGCATAAATGTTGTCTCTTTGCAATCGCCTCGCTGAACGACTGCTGGCGCCATGAGTAGCGAGGAGCAGGAGCAAAATGACTGGGAGATGATGTAAAAGAGAAACAACACCCGTCAGCAGAGGGGGTGGAGCCATGACAGGTTGCAATGGCAAGCGTGCCATGGGCGCTGCTGCTGCGGCAGCAGGATGGACCCCCACATCTAAGCCACGTTTCTCCAGGCCACCGGATGGTGACGCTGGCATGTGTTGACGCAGGGGCCGTGGTCCCAAACATTAGCTCCCTGGCCACGCTTAACTTTCTGCTTACAGATTCTACATATACCCATATTCGGCTCCTCCAGGTGTCTTAGAAAATTAACTGCCACCCCGCCGAGTATCGGATTTTACCGCCAAACGCTCCCACTGAGTGACAAACTGCCGCCGCTGCCTCGCTGAGCCCCTGTGCCGCTACTTTCTTGGACCTGAGAAGCGGGTTTTTAACCCCGTGGCCGCTTGGCTCCTGACCTCACACTGCTGCTATCCTGCGGACTCACGGCCACACGACCCACTTGCTGGCTGCACCGCTACCTGACGCGCAAGCTGACGCCCTCTTCTCCTGACGATGATGAAGCCCTTGCCTCCCCGCTCCCAAGTGCGGTCGGCAACAAGATCATCTATTTGTGTTTAATAGTCACAGCTGTCCTCATCACCGGTCTTGGAAATGCAGAGGCTGACCCCTCACAACATGACCTCCCATGCCACTCTCAACTCTTTACTTTGCCGCCTACTGCAAGAAGCAGGGGATATTGGCCCCATTTCTTCGCTGCCAAGTAGCTGCTGACTGCCCTCCTCAAATTGTTCATCCTCGCTATATAGTGGCGCTGAGCCCAGACCACATAGTAGATCTCTGGCTGAGGAACGGATGGGACAGAGGCGGGTTGGGAAGGGGGAGGGCCCCGCTGATCCGCTCCCGGGCCATGCCAACTAAGGGTTGTGTCGACGTTCCCACCGACTCTTGGCTGGGGTAGTCAGATGTCATCTGGGAGGAAGGGGATGACCTAGCCAACCAATCAAGAACCCTTGGGTTTGCTGAACAAACACGGGCGCTAGATGACAGCGGCAGTTCTGGCCTCAACGAGTGGACCCCTGCTGCGACGTCCCCTTTCTGTGCTGCGACCTGGGCCTGTTCCAGGAATGTTTGTGCACTGCCACTCGCAGGTGCAGAGCCTGCACCTCTCCGTCGACTTTTCTGTTTGTTCTAAAATGTACAGACACTGTTTGATGAAAAATATCTGTATATGATAAATACACACCCTGTATTTGACTCCAAATGAACCCAGTAACAAGCTTGGGTAACCTGTGGAGACAAATTGCGCTCCCCCAATGGCCAGGAAAAATTGTTTGTATGTTTCCGTTTAAAAACTCTGTGTATTTTACTGAATGTAAAGGCTTAATTAAACCTTCGGATTTTGAATTATGCTACAGAATTTTTCTGTGGCGGTTTTAAAAAATTTCTTTTACTGAAAGCAACTGCAGAAAAATACTTAGTTAACCCCTTTGGGTGTAAATTGCGCCAAAAAAATTGAGCCACCACAAAACTACTAGCTTTTTAGCGTGTTACAATGCTGTGTTTTTTTACGCCACACAACAAGAGATAAAATTGTAATTAACCTTTGCTTGTGAATTAGGCTACAGGAAAATGTATATATTTTGGCGTTGAAAATTACGGTTTCTTGGAGTCACCACAGCTGAAAAACAACGCTTAATTAACCCCTGGATGTAAATTGTGCCAAAGAATTGAGCCACCACAAACTACTAGCTTTTTAGCGTGTTACAATGCTGTGTTTTTTACGCCACACAACAAGAGATAAAATTGTAATTAACCTTTGCTTGTGAATTAGGCTACAGGAAAAATGTATATATTTTGGCGGTGAAAATGACGGTTTCTTGGAGTCACCACAGCTGAAAAACAACGCTTAATTAACCCCTGGATGTAAATTGCTCCAAAGAATTGAGCCACCACAAACTACTAGCTTTGTAGCGTGTTACAATGCCGTGTTTTTTACGCCACACAACAAGAGATAAAATTGTAATTAACCTTTGCTTGTGAATTAGGCTACAGGAAAAATGTATATATTTTGGCGGTGAAAATGACGGCTTCTTGCAGTCTCTGAGACAAGCTGAGACACCCCACAAAAATCGCTGTATAAAAATCAGTTCTTCAGTAAGAGCTATCAGCCGCAGCAGCACCTTCCCTAGTCAGTACAGTGAGAGGAGTGTGAGCTCCCAGCGTCGCGCCCGAACTTATATAGTGCGGTGAAGTCACAGAATCCCGCGGTCTCTGATTGGCTTCATCTCTGCACATGTCATGCAGGCTATGCCCTTCTTCCTCCCGGAGTTCTTTGCCCCATGTAACGCCATGTGCTCGCAGCCATTTTATCAATGAAAAGCACACTTCGTTCACCCAAAGTACCCCAAACTTCGACTTCGTTCAGAACCGAAGTTTTCCTGAAATTCTAAACGAAGTCCACTTCGTTAGAATCAATTCGCCCATCTCTAATCAAGAGGCCAAAGAGGATGATTTTGTCTACTCTGACGCCCAATTGCTGATGCCATCAGAGGAGGAGAAGGAAGCCCGTCAATCGGCAAAAATCCCGGGCGGTCGGCAACACCTTGCAGTGCTTGTTGTTTGTAGCCCGCAGCTCCAGGATGCAGAATGTCAGGACGAGGAAGTCACCTGTGTTGATGATGATGATAACGACATTGTGAATCCAACGTGGTCTTTTCGGCAGAATTTGCTTGCGAGCGCTTCATCACTGGACGAGGAGGAAGACAATGAGGTAGTGTCAGTACGGCTCCTGCCTCTAAAAGGGAGAGGGCGGTCGCACAAGTCTGCCGAGATTATTCCACCAGCCACGATCAGCAGAAACACTGCTCCTTGCTTATCGCCGTCGAAAAGGTCCAGGACTTCTCAAGCCTGGGCCTTTTTCGAGCAAGCCTCTGATTCACCCAGTGATGTCATATGCCGCCTTTGCCATAAACGCATCAATAGAGGGAAGAATCTTAGGTGTTTAACCACTATCAACATGTCTAGTCACATGCAGCGAATGTATGAGTTTAAATGGAGGGAACACTTGGCCAAAAAAGGCCACACCGATGCCAGGCTTCCAACCACTGTCACACCCTCTGTCTCCGCCTCCTCCTCCTCCGCCACCACCAAGTGTTCCTCAGCTGCCCATGTCTCTCAGAGTCATGATCAAGGATCAGTCTCCGCTTCAGCCTCCACCGTCACCCGAGTACCACCAGCACCACCAGAGACTCATCCTACCCCTTTCCGTCACTTTTTAATCTGTGGGTCAGACAGGTTTAAGGCTCATGCTGCGTTCCAGGACAGGAATAGTCAATGTCAAGTTCAACTAAAATGATGGTTCAAATAATACTGCCTTCTGGCACATTTTACGATTCAAAAGCTTTATTAAGAGAATACAGCAGATAAGGTACAAAACATAATATGCAATGAGATGCACAGAAGGTTTGTAAAGGACAGTAGGCCTAGTCGGCCAAACAGGAAAGAATAATACATATCATATAAAGATATAATATATCATAGCGAACATTGTAAGATGCTGAAATCACGGTGTAACGAACAGTATATACTATGAGAATAAACAAAATAAAGGGGAGGACCTGGGGGGGGGGCGGTGAGGGAAAGACAGGAAAGAGGGGGAGGGGATTGCGGATAAGGACAGAACCCGGCGTCCCATACACCAGCAAACGAGACCCCAGAATGAGATGATGTAGTGCATCCTGCGAGTAGCAATTTGTGATTCAACGGGAAGTGCAACCATAATTAGGAGGCGGTGGGCAGAGAAAGATATCACATCAGGTAGTGAGCGTACGGAAGAGTGGTGTGGATTGGAAAGAGAGCCAATGAAACCAGGTTTTGGACACAATTTCAGATTGGGCCGGGGTATGAGCTACTAGCTCCTCCATCTATGTATATGCGAAATCTCCGCAAACCATTCATCAATAGTGGGTGGACTCGTAGATTTCCAGTGACGGGGTATCACTGTTTTAGCGGCCTGCAGGAGGTGACGCAACAGAGATTTTTTATAGGCTGGGATCCTGACATCGAACATGAACAGCAAGGAGGCTTCAGGGGAACAAGATAGTTGTACATCTGTGAGTTCCTGAATTACTCTGTAGACCCCCTCCCAAAAGCCCCGAAGTGAAGGACAATCCCACCATATATGGGACATGGTGCCCTCCGCACTCCCACAACGCCAACAAGTATCAGGCACAGATGGGTACCATTTATGTAGTGCGGAAGGGACCCTGTACCATCGGGACAATATCTTGAAACACGTCTCCTGGGACTTGGAGGCAATGACAGATTAATGGGTGGGTCTAAAGCAATTAGTCCACTGGGAGGTAGAGAAACAGGTCCCCAGTTCAGATTCCCAGGCCGCACAATATGGTGGCAATGAGGAGTGCTGTAAAGAAGCTAACTCTTTGTATAAGCAACAGATGGAATGTCTCGGGGGCTTTTCAAGCAGACACAGCTGCTCGAATGGAGATAGGGGCCGATTAAAATTCACCACTCGATTAATGGAATCAAAGTAGTGTCGAAGTTGTGCGAATTTGAAATGCGCGTTAGGGGCGGAGCGTAAATTATCTGGGAGGGAGTTAAAGGACAGAAACCTCGCCTCATGTAGGATGTTGAAGAACCGCAGTGGTTTCAGTTTGGAGCTTCCCATAAAAATTCCAGGAGACATCCCTGGGGGAAATGCTGGGTTGTAGGAGATGGAGAGAAGAAGACCCTTCCTATCAATTAAGTTACAACCGGACCTATAGGAGAGGGTAATGGAAAGGGTGTGCCGTAAGGAGAATGTAGTTGGGAATTTGTCAGCCAAGGAAGGAGTCCAGATCCAGGGCAGAGAGGCCAGGGCCAATGGACAAACGTCCCGGGCCAGCTGAACCCACAGCTTGTCGCTCACGGGACATACCAAATCTATGACACGGGAGAAAGTGGCAGCGAGGTAGTATCTTCTGCAGTCAGGAAGACCCAAATCCCCCTGTTCCTTGCTTCTGGTGAGTGTAGGGTAGGATAATCTGGGATGCTTGCCTGACCAGACAAAGACCGTAAAAGCTCGTTGCAGACGCTTCCAGAAAGGGGGGGGGGGGGGTATATAAGCAGGGATGGTCTGGATAAAGTAGAGAAGGCGGGGTAAGATCGTCATCTTAAGAATATCAACTCTATCGAACCACGAGAACTCACGTTTATTCCAGGAGTCTAAATCTCTTATGATAGTTCGGAGTAGGGGCTCAAAATTAGAGGACACCACTTTGGACAGGTCCGGCGGAATTCTTATTCCCAAGTAGGAGATCCCATCCAACGGCCACATAAAAGGGTAGTTGGATTTTAACCCAGCTAATACGGCGGGGGCTAGACCTACACTTAAGGCTTCAGATTTCGCAACATTCATTTTGAAATTAGACCACTGACTGAACCTCGTCAACTTAGACATCAGGGAGGGCATTGAAATGTGGGGGTTAGTGACGTAGACCAAGAGGTCATCTGCAAATGCAGAGCACTTCTAGGTACGGTTATCAATGCTTATACCTGTGATGGCCGGGTTGGGGCAGATCGCAGCCATCAGCCTCTCCATAATAAGAATATAGAGGAGGGGAGATAGGGGACATCCTTGACGCGTACCGTTGCGAATGTGGAGGACATTGGAAAGAGAGCCATTAAGTTTGAGTTTGGCAGTGGCAGAGTGGTAAAGGGCCATCATTTTAGAGATGAGGTTGGGGCCAAGTCCTAATTGGTGGAGCGTTTGCAGTAAGGAGGGCCAGGCAATCCTATCAAAAGCCTTTTCGGCATCTAATGATAGGACCATCAGTGGAATATTGTGTCGGCGAGCATACTGGATTAAGTCTAGGGTTTTGATGGTATTATCGCGGGCTTCCCTCTTCTGGCACTTTAATTTGTGGGTCATGCAGGTTTAAGGGTCATGCTGTGGTACAAGACAGGGATAGTGAATCGTCTGTGAGTTTTTTTCTGTGACTCTTGTTGCCTAATTGTGTTGCACGTATCCATTTTACTGTTGTGGGTGTTAATTCCAGCTTCTCCAGCCCTGTTTGGGTGTAATAATGAAGGTGTTGTTTCTCTCCCATAGACTTTAATGGTCATCGGCGATTATCTATTATCGGCTATCGGATATCAGCATGATAATTGCCGATATCGACTATCGATCCGATGACGATAGTTGACGCAGTCGCTCATCACTATCCAAGAGTTTAAAGGGGTTGTCTCACTACATGGATTCATCTTACCTCAGTCCAGTTTTCTTGGTTTCATTTTGAAGTCAGGCGTGTGTTTACTGGCTAATACTAGGCTGCAGTAGAGGCCAGGTCTATAGCTATAGCAACCAGTGCTGGCAGCCTATCAGGAGAGATCAAACAGATCTGTACTATAGTGACCTGAGGAGCTGATGCAGCCCATACAAGAGGGGATATCTCAGAATAGGTAGGACTGTTAATGGACATATATTACAAAATGACTTGTTTTTGCAAGATCTTTAACATAAAAATCAATCCTTGTAGTGAGACAACCCCTTTAAAGTTACACCTATGAGCATAAGGGCAAATTTATTGATACTGGCTTGAATAAAGATAACCTAAAGCCAGAGGAGCTAGACTGAAGGTAAGCCAAATATATCAAAACTTACATGCTTTTTGGTAGAGTTGATGTATCTTGATGCATGTTAGTCCCTTTAGTCTTCTGTACAACACCTCCCTGATAGTAAAATTTAGAGCATTGTTTTCATTTTTAATTAATAAAGCCAAGAGAAATGTCTGGTTTGAAAAAGCCACATCCCTGTTTCTAGACATTGAGTAAAGTGTCTGGCTGGGTGCAAGAATTGTGTAAAGCAGATAATAAATGTGACCTACTGCATTTGCAGCAGTTATTTTGATGCAACCCCGAATTCTGTTACACTGGCTTTAAATCTGCCCTATCGTTTCAGTAGTGGTGTTATTCTATGTACACTGCAAGGATTCTAATCTTGTCCTGTTTGCACTAGAGGTAGCATAAACTATATTATTTTCATATGCAAAACTGTTACAAACTCTCTAGATAAATACATTCAGTTATTGATCTATAAAAAGTTCCAGTAAATTTGTATATGAATAATGCAGTGTTGGCAAGCATGGAAAAACGGTGACATTTTAATGCAATTTTAATGCGACTTTAAACGACTTTAAACGGACTGTCTCACTACAAGGATTGCTTTTTATGTTAAAGATCTTGCAAAAATAAGTGACTTTGCAATATATACCAATTAACAGTGTCCTACCTATTTCTAGATATCTCCTCTTGTTTAGATTGCACCAGTCGCTATAGCTACAGACCTGTTTGATCTCTCCTGATTGGCCGCCAGCGCTGGTCACTATAGCTACAGATCTGGTGTCCTGAGCAGCTCATCACTACAGGCTAGTAGAAGCCAGTAAACAAAAATAACATAGAGAGAGCAGGACTGAGGGAAAATGAATCCATGTCGTGAGACAACCCCTTTAAACTTTCAGGTGGTGAAAATTTAAAGAGAACCTGTCACATAAATTATGCCCACCTTGCTGAGGACAGCACAAGCTAGTGACAGACATGCTGTTTCCAGTGCTGTGTCCCTTATTCCGTACGATACAGCAGTTTCAGAGTATTTAAAGGGGTTGTCTCACTACAAGGAGTCACTTTCCAATACGTGTCCATTAACAGTGTCCTACCTGTTCCTAGATATCCCCTCTTTTATGGGCTGCATCAGCTCCACAGGTAACTATAGCTACAGACCTGTTTGATCCCTCCTGATAGGCTGCCAGCGCTGGTCTCTATAGCTACAGACCTGGTGTCCTCAGCTGTGCATCACTGCAGGCCAGTAGAAGCCAGTAAAGTCACTATATACACCCCTAAATTCAAAAATTAAACCAAGAAAACAGGACCGAGTTAAGATAAATCGATGTAGTGAGACAACCCCTTTAATGCTCAAATCTGCAGTTTCAGCCAGGAAAGAGTTCTGCTTATTCATGAGCAGGTGTTAGCCCCGCAAAACCAAGGCTAGCTCCGCCCACCTGTTTCTACCTATTCAAAGTAATAGGTAAATCAGTTGTGAGGTGGGTGGGGCTTGCCCCAGGTGGGCGAGACATGAATTAAACGTACTCTTTTCATGAAAAGCTGTACTCTTTTCCAGCTGCAAACTGCAGATTTGAGCATTAATTCCTCTAAAACTCCTGCATCTTACAGAATAAGGGACACAGCACTGGATACAGCATGTCTGACGCTAGCTTGTGCTGTCCTCAGCAAGGGGGCATAATCTATGTGACTTACTGTCTTACTGTCCTGAAGTAAATGCACTATGCACAAAAACACAGTAAATTGGCCCTCTGTTACTTCATAGTCTATGGCAGAAGGGTCTGTAAGAATTTATAACATCAATTGAGTTTATCAATCCATCATTTCAAATGTCATAAAACACAAGCTCCAAATAAATAGCTACACCGTGTAAAAAAAATCTGTACAGTATTTCTTTTGTAGACGCAAATATCTAGCTAAGGAACCTAAAATGAAATGTATGAGACATTACCTTTGAGGTCATGTTCATATAACAGATTTCTCCTGAATCTGTAGAAGAAAACTGAGGCATGCCTTCTGGCCAGGTTCACACTTCATACTTTTAACATTATAAAAGTTGTGTTCTTCTTGGCAGAAATCAAAGGCGACATCTCAGATTTCTGCTGAAGATTTTTACTTTTTACTTGAGAGGAGCTTTTCACCCTGGTTTGGATATTAACCTTGGTCCTTCCTTTCCCAGCAAGGTTCAAGGAAGACGCACTCAAAAAATGAACATGTTCATTCTTTTTTTTTCTATACCACACATTTGAAAACACATGAATGGCTGTCAGAATGCACAAGGATTTTTAACAGAATAAACATTGAATTCCTCATTAACATCTATTGTGTGAAAATATCCTTTGACTTCTGACAGAGATCTTCATTTACAATGCTGCAGACTTGGCTACAGTTTTGGTCAAAGATTATACCCATTCAATGTAGCTAATTTGCACCCACGCTACCCAGCATGGCATTAGCATAGATTCCTTGTCAAAATGTAACGACAGATTGTTTTTTTTCCATAATAAAGTGTGAACTATGGAGCACATTCCCAGTATGTAAGGTTTTGAGTCAGTTTTACAGACGGTTTTCAGATTTGAAAACCGTCTGTAAACCGTCAACTTTTTCCATTGATTTCAATAGAAAATCCATGCAGCAGTCCACACTGCACAGATATTCTGCCAGATGGTTTTTCACACTGCCGGAGTTCCTAAAAACTTAGAACATGTTCTTTCTTTCGCCCAGTTTTCATGGCAGAACATGAACATGTGGGTGTGAAGGGGGGTGGCTTGAATCTACAAACCGCCGACAAAAGCCGTCCCCTACGTTCCAAAAAAAGACAAAATACCGGTCGGAAAATCCATCTGGTATTTTGTCTGTGCCATGTAAACGCTCCAAAACAAGGGTACTTTGGACTTTGGACATTTGCCCTATTGCTACTATGCAAATTTATCAGCACCTTACTATCCTGATACCACGGTTTATAGTGTTATAAACGTCTATACTGTTTTATACTGGTAAACTCAGCTTTAATTGTTAATTACAATATGTTCTGTTTATTTGCACTATGGGAAGGGTTAGCATATAGGCAGCTAATATTGGCAGACTGAAAGTTGTTACCTATGGACTAAAAAGCTGGTAATTTTTCACCTTGCTGGAAGACCCCTGACTATCTGGATTTATTTCCCATTTGTTTGCACCATGCCTTACCACCTTTCAGAGAGTGGTGACTAGTGTTGAGCGATTGCGTTGGCTATCGAGATCGATCGATAGTCGATAGTCGGCCGCTATCGATAAGGTTTTTCGATAGTGAGCGTCGATTATGAGCGATGACCATTAAAGTCTATGGGAGAGCAACAACACCTTCATTATTACACCCAAACAAGGCTGGAGAAGCTGAAATTAACAACCACTAACAGTCAATGGATACCTGCTACATCTTTGGCAACACACTAGGTTATAAAAGTCACAGAAAAAAATCACAGACCATTCACATCCCTGTCTTGTACCACATCCTGACCTAAACCTGCATCACCCACAAATTAACAAGTTCCAGAATGGCAGTAATGATTTGAACCATCATCTTACATGAACTGGCCATATGATTTCCGCTGTCCTGGCCATCAGCAATGAGCCCCAAAAGCCTGCATGACCCCCACATTTAAAAAGTGCCGGAAAAAGGAGTTCTTTCAACCACCATTTTCTAGTTATCACTGGACATATTACTTATGACCTTGACCATGGGCCACATCATGACCCAGTGCCTGGAGTTCCAGTGAGGATGCGGTGAGAGCCCATCCTGGCTGTCCGAGTCATCTATTTACCACGCGGAAGTGCTAACTCAGACCTGAGCCTTCTTCTAGCATGGCAGTCCAGACCCGGGTAGCTCTTTAAGAAAATTTCTGGAAGACAAGGTTCATGACATGTGCCAGGCAAGGTGGATTCTCCAGCCTAACCGATCTATAAGAGGGCGGCCAGCAGATTTCGTCGCCGGGTTATCGCACACACTACCTTGCCTGGCACACAGGTTTCTTGTCACAACCCAGCAGCGCTCGGATCTCATTGCTTAGAGCCGTCCCACTACACAGGTCGGATCTCCAAAGCAATTAATGTTCAACACGGCCTGGTGTCTCTGGCACGTGATGTGCCACCATAGGATCCTTGGGGAAAGAAGCCCTGCACCATCCCCTGCCGGTTTTGAAAGCGTTGCGCCGTAGCCTGAGAGCCGACCCGTCACCCCCAGAGACAACCAACCCAGCTTCACTACCAGTGTGCAGTCACAGAGATATAGACGGCCTTTGAGGGCCGTGCTTACTAGTCCATGTGTCGTGGTGAGATGGACTTTTCTTCCCGGACACAGATGCAAGACAACGCGTTTGAAACATTATTAGATGACACTTGGCTGGCCAGGGCATGAAGGCTTTTCTGGCAAAGAAATGCCTCTCGGCATCTGGTATTGGGAGCAGGCTAGCTCATGACGTGGCGGAAACCCATCTTGTCCACCAGAACGGAAAGGCAACATTTCCAAGCCAAAAAGCCTGGCAATATGCCGACATTTTCAGGCTTTTGGAATTGTGGATGGTTTTGGGTTCAAAGTGTTTTTTTCTTCTGCTCCCGAAAGCCGTGGAAAGACAGGGGAAGGGCTGGCAGCTAGACTGTGCTCGCTGAGTACGGAGCTGTTGCCAGGTCCTCAAACTTAGGGCGAAAGGTAATGAATGGGAGTACGATGGGTCTCTGGTGGTGCGTGGTGTACACGGCGGAGGCGGTGAGAAAATCTGAAGCGGAGGCCTGATCCCTGATCATGACTCTGGAAGAACATGGAGGCAGCTGAGGAACGATGCTTGCGTTGTTGGCGGAGGAAGGAGAGCTTGAGATCAAAGGTTGGACAGTGGTTGGAGGCCCGGCTTCTGTACTGAGGCCTTTTTGGCCAAGTGAATCCCCGTCCATTTTTCAACTCATGCAAATACACTGTGCATTGTGACTAACATTCGTTGGTGTGAGTTAACCATTTAGAGGTCTTGGCCTCTACCTATGCGTTTACGCGCATAATGGCGGACATAATTACATCGCAGGGTTGAAATAAGAGTGCTTACTTGCAAACAGAATGGCCCAGGCCTTGAGATGTCCTGAGAGCTCCTCTTTTCATGGGCGATAGCGAGGGAGCCGGGGTTTGCGCTGAGAGACCGTGCTGCTGAATCATATCTCAGTCGAGACTCTGAGCGACCGCACCATCCCCTCCCTTATTTGTGTGCGTGACCCTGAATGAGCACTGAATTGACCCCAACGTCTTCTCGCCCGAGTCCACTTGATGAAAGTGCAGCATTCCCCCCCTGCAACAAATTCTGCGGAAAAGACCAGATGATTTGCGCAATGTCCGTTCATCAATCATCATCATCAACACTGGAGACTTGTTCTCCTGACTTTCTGAGCATCCAGAAGCTGCAGCTGACAAGGCAAGGGGTTCACTGCAAAGGGCGTTGCCGACCGTAGCATGTTTCGGTGATTTTTGCCGATTGAAGGCTTCCATCACCTTCTCGTGATTGGCAACAGTAACTGGGGTCGCGAGAGCAGAATAAAGTCATCCTACTTTAGCGATCTTATTTAACATGCTTCTTGAACCCAACCTGCATTTTGTCATCAAAGATGTCTTCAAGACAATGGAGATCCACATTGGTGGTACAGTTCGAGATTGGGGATCATATGGGCTGGCTGTCATGTTGTGAACGGCATGCTGATTGATGCTGATGACTGACATTTCTGTGGTGCCTTGAACATGGGGATGAACGAGGAGCATAAGACTGCTAGAACTTCAGGTTGCATTAACCATTGAATACAGAAGTGTCGATACTATATAATTCACATGGCCCTGGACCCATACGATGACAGGCCTGTACGATTCCATGCCAACAGTCCGGATCCCGCTGGCATTGCGTGTTTGGGTTCGAGCCAGTCACGGGAAGGAGCACCTTCTCTCGTACCACTGCCTCCATGTGCCTACCTCCCCCCTCCTTTTGCTCGCTTACCACCTCATTTCGCTCCATTGTTCAGAAATATACAAATTTTTAGAAGTATGGAATTTAGTTTTTGAAAGTCTCTTGATTAAAAGACGTGGCAAGATCACAGCTATTCTGCAAATCCCTTCTAATTCAAAAACAAAACTGTCACTGGATTCAATTTAAACTGCAAGGTGATACTATCAACAAATCTGGACTTTGGCAAAAAGTCCAAAAACTACGTCTATCTGTTAAGTTTTTTGGTATTATAAAAGCGTAAATCTTTTTATTTACTGATGCACCATCGTCAATTCACCTGTGTGAGAGTGAATATATTAGTAAATCTTGCTGTATTAAGAGATTACGTAGAGGTGGCACTGCGTCAATGAAACATGCTGGAGTGCAAAAGTCAAGAAAACACCGTTAACTGTTATTGTTTTTGATATAATAAACGGTATTTATTTGCACCTTACAATTCCTACCTTGGGTGAAAACATATAGAGATTGCGCTTGATTTTAAGATTCCGATAGATGCGTGATGCACGCTCTCAATTGAACAGTGCTTCGGTTGCGCAAAACTGTCCAAAGGAAACACGAGTAACTGTTTATGGTTTTAATATAGATAAACTGTCTATATAATTTGCACCTTTCTATTCACACCATGTTATTAATATAGTAAGTTGCAGTTTGTTAAGTGATTTACTTCTAGATGTCTAGGCGATCAACATGAAACATGGCTAGCTGGGTTTATTATGGGTGGGGGGAGGGTAGGGGGTCTGCAAAATTCAAAAAACTACGCTCGTACAACTCTTGTAATATGTTTGGGATATATGATAAACGTGTGATAATTTTATTTTTATACACCTTTCAATATCACCGTGTGGTGAAGAATATAGAATGCTGTTATTAAGATTTACGTAAGATCTCGTGGCGTCAATTAACACCGGCTGGGTGTGAGCAAAAGTCAAAAAAACACGTAACTATTATGATTTGATAAATAAACGGTATTTTTTGCACCTTTCAAATCCCCTGATGGGTAATATAGGAATTGCTGTTTTCTACAGAGTTTGACGAGTAGATACTGCGTCAATTTGATATTCATTTGCTGGTAGCGCAATTAAGTCAAAAATCACTTACATGTAAAGTTTTTAGGAGAATAATAGACGTGTTACTTTGTTCTTGCGCACCTTTTGCAATTCACCTGTTGATAGATAGTAAGAAGGATAAACTTGATGCGCTGTCTATAAACAGATTTCACGTAGCATGCAACGAGTCAAATAAACATGCTGTGTTTTTGACAAAATGTAAAAAAAACAGCAGGTAACGAGGACGAATTATGTTTTTGCGATATAATAAGACAGGTATTTTTGCACCTTTCAATTCAACCTGTGTTGGAATAGATCATAGACATAGCTATGGATTTAAAGATTTACCTGTCTAGCGATTCAGCAGTCGACTAGTAAACAGATGCTTCTGGTTTCCACAAAAGGTCAAAAAAACACGTACGTATGTTCTTTGATAAATATAAAGCGGCGAATTTGGTTTGAGAGTGCACGGCATATATCAATTCACCTGTGGTCGTGAAATAATTAGATATTGCTGTTATTTTTAAATTTACGTAGATGCTTGGAGCGGTCAAAAACAATGCTGGGAGCCAAAAGTCAAAACAACACGTAACTGTAGACTGGAGTATTTCGTACTATACACGGTATATCTATTTGGATCAAGCAAACTACACTGTGCTGACTACAAAGATTTGCTGGAATTGATAATTTTAACTGCAAGGTGGATATTATCAACAGTCACAGGTGTAATGGAAAAAATTGAACACCTATCTGAAATGTAATACGCGATTTCATAAAGATAAGATCATGAAGATTTTGTCGAGTCAACACAAGACCACCATGCAGAATACTTAAAAGAAAATGATGCTTTTATCCAATTATGAAGTTCGGCTGAGCCCAATATCTCAGGGTGAAAGATAGATTTTCATTTATGCAAACTAGTATAATAATAAAAGATATTCCACACGTTACAATGAGTCCTTACACTAAGGTCTCGGATGAACATTAATCCAGAGTTTTCTTTTATGATAGATGCTTTGTCTAGTTCCGAGCTATAACCCTCGGGCCCCCCCCACAACCCGCTCCGACGCCAAGAGGACAGCCGAGAGATTAAACAGTCGGAAGATCTGCTTTAAAATTTCTCTAGCTACTACATAAATGTTGCAATATCTCTATCTTAGGACTAAAATTTGGAAGGACACAGGCTAATAGTAGAGGTTTACTCTGTGCAGAAATAACTAATTTCGCTGAGTGCTGATTTGTGGCCACAAGTGCAGGAAACGCAGGTTCCAATCCTATGCAGACGCTCATGACCAATTTTATGGACTAGCACCTGAGAGGCTAGTGCGAAACGAGAAAACGCTGTTCTAATGTAAAACGAGGTCGATAAAGTGATTTTTCTCGCGACCAACGGATCGAAAGCGTGCAACACCATTAATATGCGAACATTCCCAGTCACTGAGAAGGTCGCAGACTACACATCTCACGGACCGTAGCTCTATTCTGTAGATCTGATTTGTGCTGCCGCCAAGAATTTACATTAAGCTCCTAAAACCAGGCGCGCGATTGGTATAATACATAGATAATGAGAGGCTACAGTTATTTAAGATATCCTTTCAATTATCGCAATGATCTTTGGAATATTTTCGAGATCACCATATGTGATTATTAATGAAAACCTTGCCGATTTCAACTTTGTCGATAAAAATCGCTCAACACTACTACTAACTTACTGTCAGGGCTGGGCTTTGCTCAGGCTCTAGGGTTCTGCAGGCTGCAGCAGCTGATGCATGATTCCATCCTGATACACTTGCTGCTGACAACTCTGTGAGTGACTGGGGCCCTGCACTCCTGACAGGGTCGAGTGCCACCAGCCAAATGGAGAAGACTCCGGAGGCCCGCTCCAATCAGCTTCAGAGAAGGCGGTATCCAGAATCCCATTTTAAAACTCCCTGAAAAGGCTGTGTGCTGCGCCTGTGATATTCCTGCCCTACCGGTGGTTTCTTGTGCTTTGTGTTGTTGGTTTGCTTATCTGTATACCTGACCGTCGGCATTGTTCTCCTTGACCCCGGCTTATCTCTTGATTTTGTGCTTTACTTCCGTTTGGCTTTCGACCTCGCTGATTTACACATTCATTTCCTCTATTTGATGGCTTTATCGTTTCATTGATAATAAACCCGACTGTCTGACCATTCTTGCTTCTCACGGCCCCAGCACTTTAGTAGCCCAGGGACTGTCCCCCAGTTGCCATCCTGCCGCCTAGGGCAAGCACTTCAAGTAGGCAGTGTACGAGTGGGCTGGGTACCAGTTAGGGCTCACTGCACCGTCCCGTTGACTGACATATCACAGGCCGAACCGTTACTGCTCCTACCGCCCTCACTATGACCCCAGGTACATCGAAATGGTAGAGCAGATGCAGGGATGCTAACCCAGCAGTCCAGGAACGTGCGCTTGAGTAGAACAACAGGAGGAGCTATACCCCAAGTCATAGGGAGCCCTCATTACCTTCCCCACTGTGGAGCCCCCTATCCATATGCCTGAACAGGTTCCTCAAGGTAACAGCTAGTGGCCTTTGCGTTAGGGTAGACATTTGGTTGAAAAGGAGGGTTTTCCGCCTTGTATTTTATGGCTCCGCCCACATATCTGCCATTGGGGAATGAGGGAACAAAGAGAGGGGATTGAGTTATGTCCCTTACTGTAGGGTTCCCTCACCATTGAGTATGTGGACATTGCGTTACCATAATGCATGACTCAGACCTGAACTGCTCTTCTGTGGACAGGTTATTCTGTATATACCTGGGGCATTAGGGGGGTAATCTCTTTAATGACCCAGGATATGGGGAATACTCGTGGCCGAGGAGCTCAGCTGACCACCTTTGAGGCAGAGTCTAATAAGACTGTGGTAGGATTTTTTGCTTCCGAATTTTCTACCGTGTCGCTGCGAGTTAGCTTTCCGTCCTGGGTGGAAACAACGCAGCTCTTAGATGCCAGTTTTTAGATAAGGCTATCGACCATTGAAGGATTTATTGGTGGCTTACCCTACCCCTGTGTACCTTAGAAGAGGCCATGGCACTGGCCCGTCTCCGTCCAGGACAGATGTTTTTAGGGAGAGACGGCAGGAAAAGGGTTTCCCCCCCCCCATCCTGGTCCACACCATAGAGGAGCAGCTTGATAGTTTTGACCCCTAAACCCGATGTATATTCCTTATATTTCCAATTATAACCTTCCGAGGAGGCAGTTCCAACAAGGCAAAATTTGAAGAATGGAGGCTTTTTCTATCATGTTACTACAGAGCGGCTGTAGTGACGCCCAGAGTATGACATTGAAATTATACAGAGATTGTAAGTCGTCGCATCCATGGGATTTGAGTGTGATTCTACGTGGATAGAATGGAAACACATAATTCGTGGTGAAAAAGCTCCAAACGGAAGACCAAGTCGTGACAAATACTCCAACGCCTAGTTGTCAGCAGTAGAACACCTAATGTCGGAGGCGCAGGTATTTCCTATTTGTATCTTAGTTAAGTTGCTGCTACAGTTAAGATATTTCATACTTTGTCGCTGTCCGGTTCTGGAGAGCGTTGTGGATTCTGGAATCACTCTAATTTTTGTTTGAATGCAATCTTTCGCCAAACGTCTGGCCTACCTTGTAGACCGCTATCTGACTCACTGCGGGCTGTGGACTATTGTCTCCACCCACTAGCTTGGGGCACAATCATAATGTACCGAGCTGGAGATGGTGGTCGGGATCCATGACATATTGAAAAGTGTATTCTATTCGTCATGGAGGGGGCTGCCCGCTGATGTGGTGGTTGGGGTTTGCCCTGTCTCTCAGAAACATAATCCAGTGTTTGACTGGAATTCAGGAAATAGTCAGGTGGGGACAGCGGTGGTGTTACAGATGTCCTCCTTACATGCAGGCAATACTGAGTGCATGCTGATGCTCTATCTGGAAGCAGCTGTGCCAGCGTTGAGGCCAATGTGGCATCTTGTGAAGTGCGCACGGCTAAGGTTCCCAGAACTGTCTCCTCACTGGTGAACATGCCCACCAAACCTGTACCTGAACGGTCATTTGTAGTTCAGGAGGATGGTTAACCCCGTGGCTTATCACATGAAAACCCGCCTTCATCTCTCCAGTATACATAACGTGTCCCCGGCGTGCACTTCGTAAGAATTTATATTCATGCCGATGACTCCGCCCTCTAGGCCTCCTTCACCAGTTCGCATAGGGGGGACGTTAAGAAAGGAGATTCAAGATCACCCGAGTTTAGATTACGGCGAAGGCCCCAAAGGTCAGAACACATATACCTGGCGTCGCATTGGAAGGGGTAAGTGGTCCCGAGGAGAGATCAAGGTTCCAGGTCGAAACCAATCCATGCTGACATGCCTAATGAGAAGTGAATTCCAGAGTCTTACCCACGACAAACCCAGAACCAGGGAAGGGTCCAGTGGCCCCCTCTAAAAGGGGGTACTGTTCAGGGCTTGGGCTGTTGCTCAGGCGCTCTAGAATCTGCAGGCGTGCATGCAGCTGTAAAGTCTCGCTTCCGATCACTTAGATCACAGTTGCTGGAGCTGACAACTCTGTTTGAGTGCGACATGGACCCAGCCACTCCTAGACAGGAGGTGCTAGTAGCACACAGCCAATGGGAGGACCCGGAGGCCGCTCCAATCAGCTGCATAGGCGGTATCCAGGAATCCCATTTAAACCATCCCAGAAGGCGTGTGGCAGCGCCTGTGATTTTCTGCTACCATGTTTCTTGTGCTTTTGTGTTGTTGTTTTGCTTATCTGTGTACCTGACCTTGGCTTGTTCGTCCTTACCCCGGCTTAGTCTCCTGATTTGTGGCTTTCCCGCTTCCGTTTGCTTTTCAACCTCGGCTGGGTTTACCTTTAATTCCCTCTGTTCTGATTTGTTCTTTGAGTACCTCTTTGATATTAACCCGGACTGTCTGACCATTCTTGCTTCTCACGGCCCCAGCACTTTAGTACGCAGGGACTGTGCCCAAGTTTCCGTCCTGCCGCCTAGGGGCAATGCACGTCAAGTAGGCAGGGACAGTGGGCTGGGTACCAGTTAGGGATCACTGCACCTCCCTTGACGTGACACTTACGTTGCTCGGCACATGGGAGAAATGTTCCAGTACCAGTGCTGGGTTAAAGGATATGGCAATCCGTAATAATGCAATATAATGTAGTCAGCCACACTTGGAGAATGCAAATAGGAATTCTTTATTAAAGTACTGTACCTTTAGAGACTGAAAAAGCTTAAAAAAGAAATGTTGCTGTGATATTCTATATACTTTAATAAAGAATTTCTATTTGCATTCTCCAAGTGTGGTTGACTACATTATATTGCTCTTTCAAATCTATAATGCAGCCCAACTACAGATTCAATAACGCAAACCAACAGCATTGTACTGTAGATCCCAGTTAAGCTGGTAGTTTGGGTCATCATACCTGCAGTAAGGCTGGGATATTTGACCATAAGAGATGGCATAGAAATGGACCATATTATGCTTATGTGAAACACACCAAAGCTCTAACCGCATGATTGAGATTTGAACATTCAGTTTAATTCAGATTTAGGTACAAATGGAATGGAGAAGAAAAAGTCATTTGCAGTTGAAACCAGAAGTTTAGATACACTACAGTATATAAAAAGACACATATGTTCACTATATGACATGAAATCAGAATAAACATTACCCGTTTTAGGTCAATTAGGAACCAAAATTATTTATATTTACTAAATGGCAGAATAATGAGGAGTAGAGAGATTTTTTAAGGAGCATTTTTATTACTTTCTTGCAAAGTCCCAAAAGTTTTTACATACACTTAGGATTACATACCTTTAAACCCTCTTACCGCCAGAGCCAGTTTTGGCTTTCTCTGACAGAGCCCCATCTTTGAAATCTGCATGTGTGCACTTTAATGAACAAAACTTTTTGACACATTTTACCTATCCATGTGATTCAGAGATTGGTTTTCTCGTGACACATTGAGCTACTGAAGATAGTAAGAAATTTTTTGGTCCAAAAAAGTCCTTATTTCAAAACTTCAAAATTTCTGCGTGCAAAACAAGATAGTTATTCCAGTCAAAAATAGTTTATAAACTGCAATCAACCATATATCTACTGTAGTTGTGCAATCGATTTTTTTTAAATGTCTCTTATCTCTTTATCTACGAACATTAGGGGCTTAGAAATTTAGTAATAATTTTTTCGCATTTTCAAGAATAATTTTGCAATATACATTTTTTTAGGGACCAGTCCACTTCTGACATGGTTTTGATTGGCCTGTATGTTAGATACCCCCATAAATGACTAAATCTAAGAAACTACACCCCTTAAAGTATTCAAAACAGCATTTAGTTAGTTTATTAACCCATTAGGTGTTTCACAAGAATTAAAGAAAAGTGGAGTTGAAAATCCAAAATTTCACTCTTTTTGCAGATTTTCAATTTTTATCCATTATTCACAAGAACACGGTGGATGTGATCAGGGAAATACAACATAATATTGATTCCTCAGATTGTGCAATTTTCAGTGATATCCCATATGTGGCCCTAGTGCGCTATTTGGCTCAACCACAAGCCCCAGAGTAGGAGGAGCACCTACCGGACTCTGGAGTCTCATTTTCATTACGATTTCATTTAGGCACCATTACAGGTTTGTGGACACCCTAAGGCACTAAAACTTAATGAACACCTCTAAAAATACCCCAAATTGGAAACTACACCCCTTAAGGAATATATCCAGGGGTATAGTGAGTATATCAATCCCACAGGCGTTTCACAAATTTTTTAAGCGTTAGGCTGTGAAAATAAAGAAATTATTTTTTTCCAACAATTTCAGCTGAAAATGTAGAATTTTTACAAAGAATCCTAGAAAAAAAAGCACGCCAAATTTTGTTGCACAATTTCTTCCGAGTTTGGCAATACCCTACATGTGGATGTAAATTGCTGTTTGGGCGCATGACATGGCATACAAGAGAGTGAGCGTTATTTGGCTTTTGGAACTCAGATTTTGGTGGGTGCAATGTCGCATTTGCTAGGCCCCCAAAGTACCAGAACAGGTGAAACCTTCCAGAAGTTACTCCATTTTGGATTCAACATGCCTCATGGATCTCATCTAGGGATGTAATGTGCATTTTGGGCACACAGCTGTTCCATAGTTTTTTTTTAGCGTTGGGCCATGAAAATGGGGGGGGGGGGGAGAAACACAGTTCTGTCATTGTTTTTTGGGTTCCATTTTTACAGCGTTCGCCGTGTAGTGTAAGTGACTGGATAACCTTACTATGGGGGTCGGTACACTTGCCATGATATAAATGTTATATAGTTTTGTATGTTTTATTACTTTTACACCATAGAAATGTCTAAAAATAAAATGCGTTTTTATGTTGTCCTATTCTGACAGCCATAACTTTTTTATTTTGTTGTGTGTGTAGCTCTGTGGGGGCTGTAAGGTTTTTGTGAGGAGTTTTAAACAAAATACAGCAATCCTGGTAGCGTTTTTTATTTTTATTTTTTACAGTGGTCACCGTGCAGTATAAATGAAAAGCTAGCTTTACTCAGCAGGTCAATACGATTACAGCGATACCCAATTTATATATTTTTTATGTTTTCCTGCTTTTACACAATAAAAAAAAAATAAATAAATTCAAAAAGGAAAACATGTTTTTGCATTACCATAGTTTGAGAGCCATAACTTTTTTATTTTTCTGTGTATGGAGCTGTGTAGGGGCTTGTTTTTATGGGATAAGTTGACATTTTTATTGGTGTAATCTTTTGGGGAACAAGGCTTTTTGATCGCTCTTAAATTAGTTTTTTGGAAGGCAGGGTGAAGAAAATACTGCAATCCTATTAGTGTTTTTTTATATTTAGTTTTAACAGCACTCACCGTGCAGTATCCGTGACAAAGTAGTTTTATTCTGTGGGATGATACGATTACGGTGATACCCAATTTATATAGTTTTGTTTATGCTGAAGCGCTTTAAAAAAAAAATAAAAAATTTTTTTTATTGTGTAAAACAATATTTATGCATTGCTATCTTCTGATGAACCGACGTTTTAATTGGCACCACGTCAGTGTTTATATGAGTGTTTGATCGCTTTGTATTCCATTTTATGTGCTTCGGGATGAATGAAAATTGCAATTCTTTGATTGTTTTTTTTTTTTTTTTTTTTCAACGGAGTACAACATGGGGTTAATTAACAAGACAGATTTATAGGGCCGGTCGTTATGCACGCAACGATACCAAATATGTGTACTTTATTTATTTTTTATCTTTTTTGGGATGATTGGCGTTTGTAAAGCGAAAAAGAGCAATTTATGTGTTTTTATTTTATTTTTTGTGTTTCACTGTTTTCACTTTTTTTTCACTTTTCCCTAGTGGGGAATTGTATGAGAGATCTTCAAATCTCTCATACAATAGGAGATCAGCACAGTGCTTCTCTGTGCAACATCATGGGAAAGTCTCAAGAAATCAGCCAAGATATAAGGAAGATAATTGTGGACTTGCACAAGTCAGGTTCATCATTAGGTGCAATTTCCAGATACCTGAAGGCGCCTCATTCATCTGTACAAACAATTATATGCAAGTACAAACAAGATGGGAATGTCCAGTCATCATACCGCTCAGGAAGGAAGAAGACGGGTTCTGTGTCTCAGATATGAATGTGCTTTGGCCCGACATGTGCATATCAACCCAAAAACAAAAGCAAAAGACCTTGTGAAGATGCTGGCGGAAGCTGGTCAGATTGTGTCATTATCCACAGTGAAATGAGTACTGTATCGTTTTGCTGAAAGGCCACTCTGCAAGGAAGAAGCTATTGCTTCAAAAGAAACATATAAAAGCCAGATTAATGTTTGCAAATGCACACAAGAACAAAGACTTACATTTTTGGAGACATGTTCTGTGGTCTGACGAAACTAAAATTGACCTTTTTGGCCATTATGACCATCGTTATGTTTGGAGGAGAAAGGGAGAAGCTCCGAAGCCTAAGAACACCATCCAACTGTGAAACATGGGGGTGGCAGCATCATTTTGTGGTGTTGTTTTGCTGCAGGAGGAACTGTTGCACTTCCCAAAATAGATGGCATCATGAGGAAAGAAGATAATGTGGCAATACTGAAGCAACATCTCAAGACATCAGTCAGGAAGTTAAAGCTTCGGAAGAAATGGGTCTTCCAAATGGACAGTGACCCAAAGCAAACTGCCAAACTGGTTACAAAGTGGCTTAAGGATAACCAAAGTCAATGTTTTGGAGTGGCCATCACAAAGGCCTGAACTCAATCCTATTGAAAATTTATGGGCAAAGCTGAAAAGGCAGATGCCTACAAATGACCTACAAATATGGCTCAGTTACACCAGTTCTGTCAGGAGGAATGGACCAAAATTCCTACCAACTATTGTGAGAAGCTTGTGGAAGGATATCCAAAATGTTTGATCCAAGTCATATAGTTTAAGGGCAATGCTACCAAATACTAATGAAATTAAAATAAACTTTTGACTTTGCAGAAAGTAATAAAAATGCCTTAAAATTTTTTTTCTCTCTTATCATTCTGCCATTTGGCAAATATAAACAATTTTGGTAATCCTAATTGACCTAAAACTGGTTTCAACTGTAACTAAATAGAATGTGAAAACAAATACCAGATAAGACAACTGTTATATAGAGTTCAAAAGACGATCATTTGATTCCTTGCTGTTCTGACAATTGACACCCACTGAGATCATCTGATATCACTGGGGAAGATGCTTCTAGCAGCATGGGCAGCCATGATGTACCATACATCTCTGGTGTAAGTTCTTCTGTAGTCGCTATTACTTAGCAGTAGGGCTCATCATATGGGATTCCAATAAAAGTTCTATGATGGTCATGTACCCTAATAGGAACCTAGAATGCTGTGAAATTTGTGGGTTTCTTATTTAAGATTTTTATTTTCTTTTAAATATACAAAAAAAAAAAAAAAAGTCTGCCAGACGAGAACAATATGGTTTCTTGTATTATGTATGTTTATATGTATTAATACTGATTTTATTCTGTTTTTTTTAAATAGATAACTGATCAAAAGATGAATAAAACCGTTCAGAGTATAAATGAAACCACTAACCAGGCAGCCTGCTTTATAAAGGAAGATGTTGCAAGTGGCATCCTGATTGCTCTCTACATTATAGTAATTATTGGTGGCTCCATTGGAATCTTTATCATGATCTTTCTATTATGTAGAACCAACACTCGTTCTGTGACCATCACTGTGATCATCAACTTGCTTGTAATCCATGGCATCTTCATTCTCACAGTTCCCTTTCGGATTACCTACTACATTCAGAGAAAGTGGATATTTCAGTATGCCTTTTGCAAGTTTATAAGCTCTATGATACATATCCACATGTATCTTTCATTTATATTTTACGTTGCTTTGCTTAGCGTCCGATACATAAGTTATTTCAAACAAAAAGACAAGATTGAGTTCTACAGGACAATGCATTCTGTGGTGGCCAGTGCTGCTGTATGGATTGTTATTTTGCTGGTTATTTTGCCACCGTTCTACCTCCAATACGGAACCGATAAAGAAAAATATAATTCTGAACAGTGTTTCTTTTTCCACAAGGAATTTGGCAGACCTTTTGTGGTTGTTTTGAACTACATTACAATCGCAGTCATTTTCCTTGTTGTATGTATTCTTCTGACTATACAAATCTTCATTATTGTGAAGACCATCAAGAAATTAAAACACACAGCTTTAGATCATCAAGAATTCTGGGCCCAGCTAAAGAGTTTTTTTTTTTCCTTTTAGTCATGATCACTTGCTTCTTTCCTTATCACATGTTTCGGATATACTACATTCATCACACCTTTGAATGCTTTTACTACAATGAGATTTTTTTAGGTATGACAGCACTTAGTTGTTTGGATCTTCTGTCATTTGCAGTACAAACCTATTTCCAGAAAGTGTTTCAACACATGGCGTGCCCGTTCAGATGTTGGTGTCCATGTCAGACTCTGTGGTGATGTGACATTTTTGCAATCAGGTGGCAACATCACTTTGACCAATTTCCTGTCTTAGTTTTCTTAATAACGAGTTCAATTTCCTGTGTACATACAGTCTGTAAGGTTTTTTTTCCTGTAACAAAAAATTAGGAAATCGAACAATAAAAGTAATATATTTAAGTCTATTCACTTTGATTTACTTTGACAATGCTACAGAATCTTTGCTTGCATATTAGGTACGTATTTTTTTTTGCTCTTGTTTCAATGCATGCAATCATAAGGGTATAATTTTCAACAGTTCTTCAAAGCATTTTTAGTGGTGTTTTTCTTTTGTCAGATTAGAAACATGAGCTCTTAATTACCATTTTCAAAGTCTTGAGAAGCCTATAGAAAAAACTGTCATACTTACAGCATGAAGTGCCACAAATAAAAACACTAAGGGCTAATCCCCACGGCAAAGGACAAATACCGGTCAGTTGTACACCCTAATGCATAGGCAATGCATTAGGGTGTACAAAGATGGCGGTTTCCCCACTTCCTGTCTGCGGACGGAAGTGGGGCAAACCGGCCAGGGTAAGTGACGGGAGCCTTCACAATGCTCCGCACCACCATGCCCGGTCATCCGATATGCTGCGCCGGTGCCGATGACCGTAACGATCGGTGCGCGGCACCGATCGGCGTTCATTCAGATGCCACGCCCATCTTTGCCGCGGTGTCTGATGGGTAAAACAGCACCAGCGGGCGGAGCCACCCGCCGGCGCTGTTACTGCCGGGTGTTAGCGGCGATTAGCCACTAACACCCGGCGGCTGTGCGGCGGGGCCACGGAGCGATCCCCCTGCAAAGCCCCATAGTGGCCTTGGGATGTACTCATATGCCCAGGGTCGTGAAGGGGTTAAAATAAACGTTCCTTTTCACCGCCAAAGAAGAAATTTTGGCTGTAGCATAATTCATATCCGAAGGTTAATTACGAGTATTTCTGTTGTTGTGTTCCGTAAAATACACGCCGTTTTAACACGCTACAAGGCTGGTAATTGTTGGCAGCATATTTCTTTTGCGCAATTTACATTCAAGGGTTAACTAAGTATTTTTCTGCAGTTGTACTTAGTAAAAGAAACATTCTTTTTCACCGCCCAAAAATAAATTTTGCCTCTAGCATAATTCATAACCGAGGATTAATTACAAGTTTTTCTGTTGTTGTGTTCTGTTAAATACATGCTGTTTTAACACGCTAAAAAGCTGGTAATTGTTGGCAGCGTATTTCTTTTGCGCAATTTACATCCAAGAGTTAGCTAAGTATTTTTCTGCAGTTGTACTTAGTAAAAGAAACGTTCTTTTTCACCGCCAAAAAATAAATTTTGCCTGTAGCATAATTCATATCCGAAGGTTAATTAAGCCTGTTTGTGCTTTTATATTCAGTAAAATACACAGTGTTTTTAAACGGCACATACAAGTAGATTTTTCCTGCCCATTTGTGGAGCGCAATTTATATCCAAAGGTTACCCAAGCTTGTTAGTGGGTTCATTTGGAGTCAAATACAGGGTGTGTATTTACAGATATCTTCATCAAACAGTGTCTGTACATTTTAGAACACACAGTCTGTCAGACAGAGAGGTGGCAGGCTCTTTACCTGCGAGTGGCAGTGGCACAAACATTCCTGGAGCAGGCCCAGGTCGCAGCACAGCAAGGGGATGTCACAGCAGGGGTCACTCGTTGAGGCCACAACTGCCGCTGTCATCTAGCGGCCGTGTGCTGACCAGCAACTCAATGGTTCTTGATTGGTTGACTAGGTCATCCACTTCCTCCCAGATGACATCTGACAACCCCAGCCAAGAGTCGGTGGGAACGTCAGACACAACCCTTAGTTGGCATGACCCGGCAGCGGGTCAGCGGCCCTCACCTGTCCTCAACCCACCTCTGTCCCATCAGGTTCCCTCAGCCAGAGATCTACTATGTGGTCTGGGCTTAGCGCCACTATATAGCGACGATGAACAATTTGAGGAGGGCAGTCAGCAGCTACTTGGCAGCGAAGAAATGGGGCCAATATCCCCTGCTTCTTGTAGTAGGCGGCAAAGTATAGATGTGGAGAGTGGCATGGGAGGTCATGTTGTGAGGGGTCAGCCTCTGCATACCAAGACCGGAGATGAGGACAGCAGTGACGATGAAACACAAATTGATGATGATGTAGCCGACCGCACTTGGGTGCCGGTGAAGCAAGGGCTTCACCATCGTCAGGAGAAGAGGGCGTCAGCTTGCGCGTCAGGCAGCAGCTCAGCCAGCAAGTGGGTTGTGTGGCCGTGAGTCAGCAGGGTAGCAGCAGTGTGAGGTCGGGAGCCAAGCGCCCACGGGGTAGAAAACCCGCTTCGCAGGTCCAAGAAAGTAGCGGCACAGGGGCTCAGCCAGGCAGCGGCGGCAGTAGTCACTCAGTGCGGAGTGTTGGCGGTAAAATCAGATACTCTGCAATGTGGCAGTTCTTTGCTAAGACACCGGAGAAGCCAAATATGGGTATATGTAGAATCTGTGGGCCGAAAGTGAAGCGTAGCCAGAGAGCTAACGTTGGCACCACGGCCCTGCGTCGACACATGCAGTGTCACCATCCGGTGGCCTGGGAGAAACATGGCTCAGATGTGATGGTCCATCCTGCTGCCGCAGCAGCAGCAACGCCCAGTGGCATGCATGCTATTGCAGCCAGTCAAGGCTCCACCACCTCTTCAGAAGGGAGCTGTTTCTCTTTGCCATCATCTCCCGGTCCAGATGCTCCTGCTCCTTGCTACTCACGGCACCAGCAGTTGTTCAGCGAGGCGATTGCAAAGAGACAACAGTATGCGTCCAACCATCCTAAGGTTCAGAAGCTGACGTGCTCCTGTCCAAGAAATCCTGACCACCTTTCCAAATGGTGGACTCTGCACCGTTCAGAGAACTAATGGCTTGTGCCGAGCTGAGATGGAGAGTTCCAAGCCGTAATTTATTTTCCAAAAAGGCAGTACCAGCACTTCATAAATATGTAGAACAGAAGGTGGGCCAGTCCTTGAGCTTATCGGTTTGTTCCAAGGTGCACGGCAGCGCGGACGTCTGGAGCTGTAACTACGGTCAGTGCCAGTACATGTCCTTTACGGCCCACTGGGTGAATGTGCTTCGTGCCCAGGCACACCAACAACTTGGACAGGAGACGGCGCTTTCTCCTCCAAGTTGTCAAACTGCGGCTCCTGCGCCAATGTCCGCCTCCTCCTCATCCACCACCACCACCATCTCAACCTCCATCCTACCACATGTGTAGGGCACAGCAGTGTCACGCAGTTCTACACCTGGCTTGGCTTTGGCGAACGAAGTCACACAGGGGAGGAACTGCTCCGCATCAGGCAGCAAGAAATTGATGTGTGGCTTTTTCCGCGCAAACTACAAATCAGAACCACGGTGACGGACAATGGGGGTAACATGGTGTCCGCGCTGCACCGAAGAGGGATGGTCCATGCGTCCTGCATGGCGCACATGTTCAATCTGGTTGTGAAAAGGTTCCTGAAGTCTTCCACCGAACTTCAGAAGATTCTGAAAATGGCCAGGAAACTGTGCATGCGCTTCATCCATTCCTACAAAGCCAGGAACACCCTCCTCGAGTTGCAGCGGCAGAACGACCTCCTCCAACACACTCTGATATGCAATGTTTCCACCCGCTGGAATTCCAGCCTGCACATGTTGGACCGACCAGAGAAAGGCCATTAACGATTTTTTGATGATCCAGGCGGACAGGAGCACTCCCCTGTGTAACTTTGATGTCAGCCAGTGGCAGCACATGCGTGACACCTGCCGTTTGTTGAGGCCATTCGAGGAGGCGACGTTATTTGTCAGTCGCCAGGACTGTGGGCTGAATAAAGTCATTCCACTGCTTCATGTCCTGGAACAGATGCTGAAAAATCTGTCTGGGCAGGGGACTGGAGATGTGGCGACTACATCTCGCGGTCACTTGAGTCTGGTGGGAACTGAACTGGAGGAGGAGGAGGACATTGGAGCAGAAGCATTGTCTGGTGAAATGAGTGAAATTTCTACCCAGGTGACAAGAGAGGAGGAGCAGGAGCAGCTGGAGGAGGTAGATGGAGATGAGGAAGACAAGGCAGATGACCCGCAAGTACCGTGGCAGTATACAGTGGAGATGGAGGCAGGGAGCCCCTCGGAGTCACTTGTGCAGATGGCCCGATGATGATTTGCCTGGCTAGTGACAGCCGAATAGTCACCATCCGGCAGAGGGATGACTTCTGGCACTCCACCCTATTGGACCCTCGCTACCGGTCCAAAATGGAAGCCTTTTTCCCAGCTGCTGAGAGGGAGGACAAACTCAAATACTATAGGGAAATCCTCCATAGTCAGTTGGCCACTTCCTATGTGCGGCATCGTCCCTCCTCTGACAGGTCTGACCGGGGGGTTCTTCAGTGCTCACGTACTACTGCCGCGGCTGCTGGGGGAAGGTGGGGGAGGGGTAGGAGCAGTACCAGCTCCATCAGCAGCAACCTAAGTCTGGAGTCACTGATGAGCAGCTTCCTTCACCCGCCTAGGAGGAGGGCTGTTGCCAGCAGCAGCAGGACCTGGAGCAGTCCCTGAACCAACAGGTGGTGGCCTACTTGGACTGCACTCTGCCATCCCAGTTAGAAGATCCGCTGGACTACTGGGCAGCCAAACTGGATGTGTGGCTGCAACTTGCCGAGTTTGCAGTGGAGAAGCTGTCCGGCCAGTAGTGCGGCGGGGGCCATCGCTACCCCAAGGAGAACCCACTTGTCCACGGGAAATGTGGAACGACTGACCTTTGTCAAGATGAATCAGGCGTGGATCGGCCAGGATTTCCACACACCAATGCCTTAGGCGTCAGACTACATCAGCCATGACGCCTCACCCAATCTGTGAGAAATGAGTCTGGGTTCAAACTACTTGCCTCAGCCACTATTCTGATGCCGGCACCTGCCTGATGCCACACATCTGCTGACAGTTTCTCCATCTGCCTACCACCATCTTTACCAGGGACTGGTATTGCCATCCACCTCCACACTCTGTCACTGTGCCACTCTCTGACCTCATGCTGCTGCTGCTGTTTTTGCTGCTGCGGTCACCTCCACACCCTGTCATTGTGCCACTCTCTGACCTCTTGCTGTTGCTCCTGCCGTCACCTCCACTCTCTGTCATTGTGCCACTCTGTGGCCTACTACTGTTTTGTCACCTCCAGAATGTCATTGTGCCACTGCCTGACCTCATGCTGCTGCTGTGGCTGCTGCCATGCCCTCCACACTCTGTCATTGTGCCACTCTATGGCCTACTCCTGTTTTTGCCACCTCCAGAATGTCATTGTGCCACTCTCTGACCTCATGCTGCTGTGGCTGCTGCCGTCAACCTCCACACTCTGTCACTGATGTTGCCACCTGAGCCCTCAGCATGTTTTTTTCCAGCTGTCGCTGCCATGACTTTATCAGGCTACATTCTCGCCCTCTTAAGTTCCCAGGGAATTTTATAGTGAAGCGATTCTAAGAGCAGCGGCAGTCATGTGCGTGTCATAATAAAACACAACATTGTATGAAGACCAAACCAAGCTCCATCTGCATATTTAAGCATGGCACAACGTTCTACAGCACCCTGCAGGCTCTGTGCAGCCTGGAAATAGCTGTTTTTTAACGCGATTTGTCCCGAAGCAATTCGGACCGAAACGAATTTTGTCGGAAAATTCGGCAAAGTCAACGAATCGAATTTTTGAGAAATTCGGCCATCTCTACCCCCCGTGCTTTGGAATTACGCACTGATCAGCGCGTGGTTCCAACACACGGCGTATTGCGGCACGTTTAGAACGTGCCGCAATATGCCATTTAAACATAGCCTTAGAAAAACTAATGAAAATGCAACAGGATTTGATCCTGTTCTTTGCCTTGACTGTACGGCTCATTATTCACTTAGTATGGAGCAATGCAAGCTCTATTTAGTGTTGTATCTAGAGAGATACTATCACCTAGAAGCTACCTCTACACAGTGATGCTTGTTTGTGAACCCTTTGGAATTTTTTATATTTCTGCATAAATTTAAAGACTACATTAGATTTTCACATAAGCACTAAAAGTAACTAAAGAGAACTAAATAAAAAAATGAGTCAAGTATATTAGACTTGGTCATTCATCTATTAAGGAAAATGATCTAACATCACATATCTGAGGGAAAAAAAATCTGTGAACCCCTAATTTAAGTATCTGGTGTGAGCACTTTTTGCAGGAATGACTGCATCTAAACCTTCCTAGTAATTGTTGGTTAGTCCTCCATATCGGCATTCTAGCCAGTTCCTTTATGTAACACAGCTTCAACTCTGTAATGTTGATGGGTTTCCTCTCATTAACTGCTCGCTTCAGGTCCTTTTGCAACATTTCTATGGGACTGAGATCAAGACTTTGACTTGGCCATTGCAAAACTTTAACCTTATTCATCTTTAACCCTTCTTTGGTAGAATGACTTGTATGATTAGGATTGTCTTGCTGCATGACTCACATTCTTTTGAGATTAAATTCACTGACAGATGTCCTGCCATTTTTCTTTACAATTACCTATTATAATTTGTATTGTTCCATCCATGATGGCAAGCTGTCCTGGCCCACATGAAGCAAAACGGGCCCATACCATTATACTATCACCACAGATAATATGAGGTTTTTTTTGCTGATATGGAGCATTTTTTTATTCTCCAAACATAATGCTTCTCATTTAAATCAAAAGCTCTGTTTTGTTTCTACTTATCCATAAATCATTGTTTCAATAATTTTCTGGCTTGTCCAGGAGATCTTTAGAAAATTGCAGACAGAAAGCAATATTATTGTTAATCCCTTACTAACCTATGATGTATGGGTGCGTCATAGTGCCGGTAAGGAGCTTTGTAGTAGGATCGCAGCTAAGTGCAACTAACACGTGGTGGTTACAGCGTGGGAGGGTGCCGCCCCCATACCACGCTATTTAACCCCTAAATGAATGAGAAATGGTGCCGCGCACTGTTTCTCTCTCTCTGATCGGGACACCCGTGGCGAAAATGTGGGTTTCCGATTGGTTAACATTGCAGCTGGAAGCCTTGTGAAGGCTTCCATCGCTGTCATGTTTTCGATTTCCACTCCTCCGGCCCCAGGCAGGAAGTAGGGAAACTGCCATCTTTGTACACCCTAATGCATTGTATATACAATGAATTAGGTTGTGGAAACAATTGCGCCCCCTAGTGCTGAAGCACGCTAGGAGACTCAAAGTTAAAAGTTAAAAAAAAAAGTTTTAAAAGTGTAAAAAAAAATAAAAGTTCAAATCACCTCCCTTTTACTATTTTACAAATAAAAAAAATAAAATAATAAAAAATGTTATACATATTTGGTATCACTGCATCTGAAAAAGTCCGACTATTAAAATATAACTAATTTATCCCGTATGCTGAACACTGTAGAAGAAAAACATTCCAAACGACAAAATTGTGTTTTTTGAGGTCATTTCACATCCCATAAAAATTGGAATAGATTTAATCAAAAAGGTAGCATGCATTCCAAACTGGTATCAATAAAATGTACACTTCAGCCCGCAAAAAATGCCCCTCTCTCAAGTCCATAGGTGTTATCATAAAAAAGTTATTGGTCGCAGAAAAGGGCGCCGCCACAAATTTCAAAAATAGAAAATGTTTGGAATTTTTTTATGGTACCGAAACATAACGGAAGCCATAAATGTTTGGTATTGCCGGATGCGTATCAAACGTGGTTTTTTTTGTGTGACCTTATTTACTAATATACGCTCTTGATGCGACATAACAGAAAAGAGGCGCCACCACACCAGTTTTAAGGCACATTAAACGAGTGTACAGTGCGCCCGAATGTGTGTACCTGTCATTAATCTGGCGTGTGGTATTCCTTGCATAGCATATTTTAAGCGCATAACCTAGGCACCTAGTTTTGTTGTATGGCTGTTCATTTATTTATTTAATAGGGCTACAACAGTTTTTTGGTGCAAGGTACACCCAAAAAAATTGACATGTCACCCTTGGTGTGATCCTGTGGTCAACCATTCCTGAGGAGGGTAATAATACCTTTTTTTTTTCCAAAC
>JAODAL010034744.1:0-43851 GCA_025379985.1 Phyllomedusa bahiana | reverse complement strand
TTTTCCCCCGTTCCTCCCCTTTTTTCCCCCGTTCCCCTCTTTTTTTCCCCCTTTCTCCTCTTTCCTCCCGTTTTTCTCTTTTTCCTCCCTCTCCCTCTCTCTTCCTCCCTTCCTCTCCTTCCTCCCGTTCCTCTCCTTCCTCCATTCCTCCTCTTTCCTCCCTTTCCTCTCTTTCCCCCCGTTCCCCTCTTTTTTCCTCCCTTTTTCCTCTTCCTCCCGTTCCTCTCTCTTTCCTCCCGTTCCCCTCTCTTTCCTCCCGTTCCCCTCTTTTCCTCCCCTTCTTCCCTTTCCCCGTTTTCCTCTTTCCTCCCTCCTCTCTCTTTCCTCCCGCCCTCCTTTTTTCCCTTCTTCTCTCTTTCCCCCCTTTTCTTTCTCTTTCCTCCCGTTCCTCTCTCTTTCCTCCCGTTCCTCTCTCTTTCCTCCCGTTCTTCTCTCTTTCCTCCCGTTCCTCTCTCTTTCCTCCCGTTCTTCTCTCTTTCCTCCCGTTCTTCTCTCTTTCCTCCCGTTCCTCTCTCTTTCCTCCCGTTCCTCTCTCTTTCCTCCCGTTCCTCTCTCTTTCCTCCCGTTCCTCTCTCTTTCCTCCTTCCCCTTTTTCCCCCGTTCCCTCTTTTCCCTTTTTCCCCTTTTTCTTCCCCTTTTCCTCCCGTTCCCCCTTTTCCCTCCCTTTCCTCCCTTTCCCCCTTTTCTCTTTTTCCTCCTTTTCCTCCTTTTTCCCCCCCCGTTCCTCCCTTTTTCCTCCCTTTTTCCCTTCCTCCCGTTCTTCTCTCTTTCCTCCCGTTCCTCTCTCTTTGCTCCCGTTCCTCTCTCTTTCATACCCTTCTTCTTTCTTTCCTCCCGTTCCTCTCTCTTTCCTCCCGTTCCTCTCTCTTTCCTCCCGTTCTTTTCTTTTACCTACTGTTCCTCTCTCTTTCCTCCCGTTCCTCTCTCGTTCCTCCCGGTCTTTCTCTTACCTACTGTTCCTCTCTCTTTCATCCCCTTCTTCTTTCTTTCCTCCCATTCTCTGTTTCTCGTCCTGCAGGCGGTGATGACAGCAGTGAGATCTCGGGTTCGGAGGATGAGGCTTCAGGGGTCGGAGGTCAGCCCATAGGTGATATCAGCTCTCCTCTCTCTGAGTTCTTGGCTTTCAAGCAGGAATCATTGTCTGATCAACCCTCAGGCGTCAGCCCGGACAAGGTGACCACAGCTCCCCGACACTCTTGCATGAAAATCTTTTGTGGCCTGGGGGGGGGGCCATACTTTTCCCCGTCACATACGGGGCCAACCCCAATTTTTCCCGTGAAGTACTGGGGGGGCACTACTTTCCTGTCACATAAAGGGGGGCACATACTGTCCTGTGTACAGGACCTGGGGGTCACATACTGTCCTGTATACAGTACATGGGGGGCACATACTTTCCTGTATACAGTACATGGGGGGCACATACTTTCCTGTGCACAAAAATGGGGGGACAATTTCCCTTTCACAGACTGGGGGGGACATCTTTTCCCGGAAAAAGTACATGGGGGGGGGGGGACATATTTCCTGTGCAAGACTTGGGGACATACTTTCCTTACGTACATGGGGGGGCACATACTTTTTCCGAAAAAGTACTGGGGGGGCACATACTTTCCGTGCACAACTTGGGGGGGGACAAATTCCGGGGGCACGTACATGGGGGCACATATTTCCCGTCACAACTGGGGGGCACATCTTTCCTGGCACAATACTGGGGGGGGGACATACTTTCCTGTGCACAGTACATGGGGGGCACATACTTTCCTGTGCACAGTACATGGGGGGGCACATACTTTCCTGTGCACAGTACATGGGGGGCACATACTTTCCTGTACACAGCACTTTGGGGGGACCCGGTGTCCCCCCTTCCCTCAGGGCCGGCCCCCCCCCCCCCTCCCTCATTGGCGCCCCCCCCCCCCCCCCCCCACCCCCCCCGGAGCAAAACCGCAGATGCAGCGGCTGCAGGGTCAGGCTGGCGAGTACCGCGCTCAGCTGCAGCGGGAGGAGCGGCGGCGCAGGAGGCGGCAGAGGAGTCTGCGCGAGGCCTACAAGCAGCGCATGAGAGACAAGAGGAGTCTGATCGAGAGCCTGGAGAGCGTCATCTGTGAGCAGCAGAGCGTCCTGGAGAGACTGCAGAGGGGTGAGACTGCCCAGACCTGGGGGGGAAGCTAGAGACTGCAGAGGGGTGAGACTGCCCAGACCTGGGGGGGGGGGGAAGCTAAGACGCAGAGGGGGGAGACTGCCCAAAATGGGGGGGGGGAAGCTAGAGACTGCAGAGGGGTGAGACTGCCCGGACATTGGGGGGGAAGCTAGAGACTGCAGAGGGGTGAGACTGCCCAGACCTGGGGGGAAGCTAGAGACTGCAGAGGGGTGAGACTGCCCAGACCTGGGGGGGAAGCTAGAGACTGCAGAGGGGTGAGACTGCCCAGACCTGGGGGGAAGCTAGAGACTGCCAGGAGGGGTGAGACTGCCCAGACCTGGGGGGGAAGCTAGAGACTGCAGGAGGGGTGAGACTGCCCAGACCTGGGGGGGGAAGCTAGAGACTGCCAGGAGGGGTGAGACTGCCCAGACCTGGGGGGGAAGCTAGAGACTGCAGAGGGGTGAGACTGCCCAGACCTGGAGGGGAAGCTAGAGACTGCCAGGAGGGGTGAGACTGCCAGGAGGGGTGAGACTGCCCAGACCTGGGGGGGAAGCTAGAGACTGCAGAGGGGTGAGACTGCCCAGACCTGGGGGGGGGGGGGAAGCTAGAGACTGCAGAGGGGTGAGACTGCCCGGAGGGGTGAGACTGCCCAGACCTGGGGGGGGGAAGCTAGAGACTGCAGAGGGGTGAGACTGCCCAGACCTGGAGGGGAAGCTAGAGACTGCAGAGGGGTGAGACTGCCCAGCCCGTGGGGGGGAAGCTAGAGACTGCAGAGGGGTGAGACTGCCCGGACATTGGGGGGGAAGCAAGACACTGCAGAGGGGGGAGACTGCCCAACCTGGGGGGGGGGGGGAGCTAGAACTGCAGAGGGGTGAGACTGCCCAGACCTGGGGGGGAAGCTAGAGACTGCAGAGGGGTGAGACTGCCCGGACATTGGGGGGGTACGTTTTAACTGCTGTGTCTATGTATTTCATATACTGGTTTTGAGCCTCCGTCAAGGGATTTCCTCAGTCTCCCCCAATTACCCCTTTATTAAACAGTCAGATGGTGATAAACGTATTTCCTCTTCTTTTAGAGCGCTGGATACATGATTGACGGACACAGAAGTCCTCATCCAGCAACATGACCCGGTGCTTGGCCGATCGTCTCCAGCTTTCCATAGAGGCTGAAGGCACAGGTGGCCCAGTGTCAGGGCTGAGCAGCCGCAGGGCAGCGGGTGCCACGTTTCGGGAAGCGGAGTTTCCTTCTTCAGGCCTGTGCACTGCGGTGACTAACTCCCTTTTTAACCCCTGGATGTATGAGTACGTCCCAGGGCCGCTAAGAGGCTTTGCAGGGGGATCACTCCGCTAATCGCCGCTAACACCCGGCCGTTACAGCGAGAACAGGCAGCGTCACCCGCCCGCACTGTTTAACCCGTCAGACACTGCAGCAAAGATGGCCGCGGCATCTGAAGATGACAATCGTGCCACCACCGACCCAGGGTGATCGGCACCGCCGCAGAAATAGCTGTAGTGATCCGACCCCCGGACATGGCAGCAGGGAGCCTTTCGGAAGGCTCCTGTCACTTCCATTTCCTGGTTTGCCCCCACTTCCGTCCCCCAGACAGAAAGTGGGGAAACCGCCATCTTGGTACAGTCTAATGCATTGCCTATACAATGCAATTAGACTGTATTGACAATTGCGCCACCTAGTGGTCATGCACCATAGGTGGCCTCAAGTGTTAAAAAAATAAAAAAAAAATTAAATAAATAAACTTTTAAAGTACAAAAAAAAGTATTAAAGTTCAAATCACCCCCTATCTCCTTTTTAAACAAATAAAAACAATAAAATAATAAAAAAAGTTACACATATTGGTATCGCCGCACCCCGAAAAAGTCCGATCTATACAAATATAACATCATTTATCCCGTACGCCGAACACCGTAGAAGAAAAAAAATTCCAAACGCCAAAATTGCGTTTTTTGGTCATTTTATGTCACTTAAAAAATGGAATAAAAGTGATCAAAAAAGTCGCCTACATTCCAAACTGCTAGCAACAAAAAGTGCACATCGCCCTCAAAAAAAGCCCCCTCACTGACGACCCCTAGTGTTAGTACAAAAAAGTTATTGGTCGCACAAACGCGCCGCGGGGCAAATTTCAAAGAAAGAAAAAGTTTAGAATTTTTTTTACGGTAACAAAACATAACGGGAAAACCCCACATGTTTTGATATTGCGGATGCGTATCAACCTTAGAATACAGATAACACATTGTATTGACCGAAGATTGAACGCCGTAAAAGCAAAACCCCCGCAAACATGGCGAAAATACGTTTGTTTTCACAATTTGTCCCACTTGGAATATTTTTTGCGGTTTCCCAGTATATTCTATAGTACAGTGAATAACACCATTAGAAAGTAAATCTTGTTCCGCAAAATAAAGCCCTCATGTGTCCCATGTAGGTGGAAAAATAAAAAAGTTATGGCTCTGGGAAGGCGAGGAGGAAAAAAAGAACGTGTTTAACAACAAAAAACGCCGGGTCCTTAAGGGGTTAAGCAGATTGTACTCATGGAGCAGCTGAGTATTAACCATTAGTTATCATTAGAAAGCTAACATATCCCTATCCTAACCTTAACTAACATTATAATACTACATGGTATCCCTTTAATCAGCATCTCATTAATACTTCAATTGTTACGCCATTTTAGAAAAAACATCTTAGATTAAAAACCTCATTAAGACCCTTTGGTGTCAATGTTTCCAATTTCTCCGGAACGCCTCACGTTGGAGGAGCTCAGATTTGATGAGATTTTCCTTAGGAGCGGCTATTTCTTCCATCTTCACTCGCTGACCGTGTGCTTTAGGTCATAAGTGTTGAGCTGCTGTGGCCTCACCATCATCTCTACTGGATTTATCTCTATTAGTTTCTTTATTAACTTCTTTACGAACAGCAGGTCTATGTTCTCCGACCCTTAGTGGAACAGGACGACTTGTTTCACCAACGTAACATTTCCCACATTTGATTAACTAGATGATGTTGCTTCAATTACAGCTAAAATGCCCAAAGATCTGTGTCCTTGCTCCAGTCATTGCATGCGATATATATGGAGCTTTTATTATGGACAAACAACTGACGCATGAAAGGCACGGAAATGGACCACGCCTGTCGTGCGCAGATTCTCCTCTCTACAAACGTCCGAATGTATTCGAGTGTCCTCTATAGATTTTCCTTTTTTGAAAATACGACGTGGTTTATCCCTGAACCAGGGGCGTTGCTAGGGTCCTAAAACATCCGGGGCTCGGGCCCTTTGTGTTTTTCCCCGCCTCATTGTGAACTGCGGATGTTTTTTTACAGAGAAAAACCTTGTGTTCCTGTCACTAATTTTCTGCACATCCCACACAGATCCCGTCCATCTCCTCAGCAGTCACTGTACAGTAAAAATCACCAATGACAAATTTACTTTTTCAGAACTTCTCACCTTCATATGATAATACCCCTAAACAGTCACCAAAACATCACCGATACATGGAGCAAATCTACCAGACAAGTGATTGTTACTAAAACCCTCCTACAAAACCAAGACCCCAAACTATTACTACTTAAGGCTCAAATAATCCTGCCAGACCCTGACCAAACGCGACCCCCACATGTGACCATCAGCTGTACACAGGCTCTGATTACATATACCACCGCCATACAGTGACCATATAGTGGTAGAAGCATAGTTGTAATGTAGACGCTCTGCAGAAATATATAGTGATTGCACTGCAGATACATTTAGTGACTCACCGGAGACGTCTTTTCTGATCAGCGTCGTTCACTTTCCCTTCTCTTCTCCATCCGGTTCACACCTTCATGCTGATTGCTCCCGGCCAATACTCGTCCCTGAGGATTTGGACACAAATATCTTAGAATTCTCACATTTCCAGTAACTCCTTAATTTTAGGTAATAGACAGTCCCCTCAGTTAGGTTATATAGGGCACTGAAGCAGTATATGGGCCACAGGCAGGTATATGGGGCCACAGGCAGGTATATGGGGGCCACAGGCAGTATATGGGGGCACTGAGGCAGAATAATAGGGAACTGAGGCAGTATATTGGGGCACTGAGGCAGTATATAAGAGCACAGAGGCAGAATATAGGGGCACTGAGGCAGGTAAATAGGGGCACTGAGCAGATATAATAGGGGCACTGAGGCAGTATATAGGGGCCACAGGCAGGTATAGGGGGGCACAGGCAGTATATGGGGCCACAGGCAGGTATATAGGGTTCATTGAGGTCAGTAATATGGGGCCACAGGCAGTATATGGGGCACTGAGGCAGTATATAGGGGCCACAGGCAGGTATATGAGGGCCAAAGGCAGTATATAGGGGGCACAGGCAGTATATGGGGCCACAGCAGGTATATAGGGTCATTGAGGCAGTATAATGGGGGCACTGAGGCAGTAATATGGGGGTCCACAAGCAGGTATATAAAGGGCACTGGAGGCAGTAATATGGGCAATGAGCCAGTATAGGGGGCCCACAGGCAGGTATATGGGGGCACAGGCAGGTATATAGGGGCAACAGGCAGGTATATAGGGGCACAGGCATCATATGGGGCCACAGGCAGTATATGGGGCCACAGGCAGGTATATAGGGGCCACAGGCAGCATATGGGGGTCACAGGCAGGCATTATAGGGGCACAGGCAGTATATAGGGGCACTGAGGCAGTATATGGGGCCACAGGCAGGTATAGGGGGCCACAGGCAGGTATAGGGGGCCACACATGCAGTATATAGGGGCACACAGGCAGGTAAACGCGTTAATAATAACAACATTCATACCAACTTAACTCCCCCCGCGAGCGCTGCTCCGTCCTCTTCAACCCGCGCTCCTCCGGCAGCTCCTCGGCGCACGGCCTAGGACACGCTGTGCGCCCGAGGAGAGGCAGCGTCGCGATGTCATAACATGATCGCGACGCTGCCGGCTGAGGCGCACGGGGCCGCGGCGGGTCCTACAGCGCTGTGAGGACCCGGCAGCCTCGCGGTGTAGGACCTGCGGTCCGACACTGTCTGCGGGGCAGGAGCGCTCGCTACTCCTGCCCCGCAGAAGCCCTCAGCTGTATGTGTGTCCAGCGGACGCACATGCAGCTAAAGGGCCAGTCGGTGCTCCCGGCCCAGGGCAGTGGCCTGGAGCCCGGGAGACTCGGGGCACAGGGTGTTTTATTTGGGGCCCGAGCCCCGAATAAAACAGCCTAGCGATGCCCCTGCCCTGAACAAATAACCACATTTAGGATCGGACTGTAAGATGTGCCAGTTGTTATAGACGGCTTTTCTAGAATGTTTATCAGATTTTGCTTTCTTTGATTGTGTTGTGTATTCATTAATTCTTCTCTTTTTATATTTTTAACCTGCTGACCCAGTTCAAACAATTCTTTGAAATCAGTGTCACGGGTCGCAGGCGTGTCCGTGCCCCGCTGCTGGGTGGTGCGTTCGTCCCCCTGCCAGTGCCCAGTCTCACTTACCCGGCCACGCTCCTGCTCCGTCCATCTCTGTCCCTCAGCGTGCGCGCCGGCAGTGTTAAATTTAAAGGGCCAGCGCATCGGTAATTGGCTATTGCCAGTCGCTGCCCCTATTTAAGCCTGCCTCTTCCCAGTAACCTCGCCGGATCTTTAGTGCCCTTTGCCTATAGCGTTCCTTGAGCCTTGTTCTGATTAGCTGTGTACCGTACCGTTTGCCTCCGTCTTTTGACCACGAATCTAGCTGCCTGCCCTGACCTTCCTGCCTGTCCACAACCGCGAACCATTGCTGCCTGTCCTGACCTTCTGCCTGTCCATGACCAAGAACCATTGCTGCCTGTCCTGACCTTCCTGCCTGTCCACAACCGCGAACCATTGCTGCCTGTCCTGACCTTCCTGCCTGTCCACAACCGCGAACCATTGCTGCCTGTCCTGACCTTCTGCCTGTCCATGACCAAGAACCATTGCTGCCTGTCCTGACCTTCCTGCCTGTCCACAACCGCGAACCATTGCTGCCTGTCCTGACCTTCTGCCTGTCCATGACCAAGAACCATTGCCGCCTGTCCTGACCTTCTGCCTGTCCCCGACTACGAATCATTGCCGCCTGCCCTGACCTTCCTGCCTGTCCCCGACTACGAACCATTGCCGCCTGCCCTGACGTTCTGCCTGTCCATGACCAAGAACCATTGCTGCTTGCCCTGACCTTCTGCCTGTCCCTGACCAAGAACCATTGCTGCCTGTCCTGACCTTCTGCCTGTCCATGACCAAGAACCATTGCCGCCTGCCCTGACCTTCCTGCCTGTCCATGACCAAGAACCATTGCTGCCTGTCCTGACCTTCTGCCTGTCCATGACCAAGAACCATTGCCGCCTGCCCTGACCTTCCTGCCTGTCCACAACCACGAACCATTGCCGCCTGTCCTGACCTTCTGCCTGTCCATGACCAAGAACCATTGCCGCCTGTCCTGACCTTCTGCCTGTCCCCGACTACGAATCATTGCCGCCTGCCCTGACCTTCCTGCCTGTCCCCGACTACGAACCATTGCCGCCTGCCCTGACGTTCTGCCTGTCCATGACCAAGAACCATTGCTGCCTGTCCTGACCTTCTGCCTGTCCATGACCAAGAACCATTGCTGCCTGTCCTGACCTTCTGCCTGTCCATGACCAAGAACCATTGCCGCCTGCCCTGACCTTCCTGCCTGTCCATGACCAAGAACCATTGCTGGCCTGTCCGACCTTCTGCCTGTCCACAACCGCGAACCATTGCTGCCTGTCCTGACCTTCTGCCTGTCCATGACCAAGAACCATTGCGCCGCTGTCCTGACCTTCTGCCTGTCCCCGACTACGAATCATTGCCGCCTGCCCTGACCTTCCTGCCTGTCCCCGACTACGAACCATTGCCGCCTGCCCTGACGTTCTGCCTGTCCATGACCAAGAACCATTGCTGCCTGTCCTGACCTTCTGCCTGTCCCATGACCAAGAACCATTGCTGCCTGTCCTGACCTTCTGCCTGTCCATGACCAAGAACCATTGCCGCCTGCCCTGACCTTCCTGCCTGTCCATGACCAAGAACCATTGCTGCCTGTCCTGACCTTCTGCCTGTCCCCGACTACGAACCATTGCCGCCTGCCCTGACCTTCTGCCTGTCCCCGACTACGAACCATTGCTGCCTGTCCTGACCTTCTGCCTGTCCCCGACTTCGAACCATTGCCGCCTGCCCTGACCTCTCTGCCTGTCCATGACCAAGAACCATTGCTGCCTGTCCTGACCTTCTGCCTGTCCATGACCAAGAACCATTGCCGCCTGCCCTGACCTTCCTGCCTGTCCCCGACTACGAACCATTGCCGCCTGCCCTGACCTTCTGCCTGTCCATGACCAAGAACCATTGCCGCCTGCCCTGACCTTCCTGCCTGTCCCCGACTACGAACCATTGCCGCCTGCCCTGACCTTCTGCCTGTCCATGACCACGAACCATTGCCGCCTGCCCTGACCTTCTGCCTGTCCACAACCGCGAACCATTGCTGCCTGTCCTGACCTTCTGCCTGTCCATGACCAAGAACCATTGCCGCCTGTCCTGACCTTCTGCCTGTCCATGACCAAGAACCATTGCCGCCTGTCCTGACCTTCTGCCTGTCCATGACCAAGAACCATTGCTGCCTGTCCTGACCTTCTGCCTGTCCATGACCAAGAACCATTGCCGCCTGCCCTGACCTTCTGCCTGTCCATGACCAAGAACCATTGCCGCCTGCCCTGACCTTCTGCCTGTCCCCGACTACGAGCCTGCCTGACGATTCTGTACCGCGCTATACCTCGGCTGCCTCCACAAGCAAGTCCCATCAGGGGTAGCGACCTGGTAGACTCCCACTGCAGCAAGTCCATCCCGCTTTGCGCCGGGCTCTGGTGAATACCGGGGGCTACTTAGGCTCCGCCCCCCGGCGTGGTTGTTGCCATCGCTTGCGGCGATCCAGCGGATCCAGCACCTCCAGCCGTTACACTTATCCTCGTTGTACGAACTTGTTGATTAGTTTGCACATTTCTCGTTCGTATTGCTGATCGTCAGAGCAAACACGCCGAGCTCGTATCAGTTGTCCCTTTGGTATTCCATAAAATAATTGCGCTGCGGGATGGCTCTGCCTGTGTAAGAAATGAGTACGTTCCACTGGTTTTACAAACAATGTAGAATTGGTTAGTGATACTATTCATGATCACTTTTACATCCAGATATTCTATTCTATGCTTACTCTTGTTAAAGGGGTTTTGCCAGGACGTGCCTTATCTGCTAAGAAGCAGAAGTAAACAAGCCAAGGCTGAGCTGAGACAGAGACGGTCAGAGCACAGAGCCATGCATAAGGGATCGTGTGCAATGTTCACTCACATAATCACACTACAACTAGTGGATTCTGTATACGGAAGACAACACCTTTCTCCACAGCCCCTTGAAAGCTTCTTCATGTTCTCTGTCATCAGATAAAGCAGGGATCTACTCAGATAATCACACTACATCAAGTGGATTTTGTATACAAAACACAACATATTTCTACCCGGTGCCTTGAAAGCTTCTTCATGTTCTTTGTCATCGGATAAGAAGTGTTCTCTGTGCAAGCCTGGCCAGCAGCTCCTGTCACTCTGCCTGGTCGTATCTAATGCAAGCTTTTAAGTAACTAAGGACAGGTAAGGAAGCCTGTAGCCCATTTCAGAGGATCCCACGTCAACATTACATCGTGGCAACACCCCTTTAAGGGAGAACGTCATAAGTGGATGTCTTGAATTAATGGATGACATAAATTCCTCAAGTTCTGACTCCGCTTTCCGAAACGTGGCACCCGCTGCCTTGCGGCACCCGAGCTGCGGCTGCTCAGCCCTGACACTGGGCCACCTGTGCCTTCAGCCTCTGTGTAAAGCTGGAGACGATCGGCCAAGCACTGGGTCATGTTGCTGGATGAGGACTTCTGTGTCCGTCAATCATACATCCAGCGCGTCTAAAAGAAGAGGAAATACATTATTCACCATCTGCGTTTTTATCCTCACGTGGGTTTTTTAAAGGGGTAAAGCTAGAGACCGCCCCTGAGGGTCAGCCAGGACCCCTGGTTATATCATAGACCAGAAGAGCTGTGAGGGGAGAGTATGAGGGGTATATATACAAGGTCAGGGGCGTCTGTGAGCAGCAGAGCGTCCTGGAGAGACTGCAGAGGGGTGAGACTGCCCAGACCTGGGGGGAGGGGTAAAGCTAGAGACCGCCCCTGAGGATCAGCCAGGACCCTTGGTTATATCATAGACCAGAAGAGCTGTGAGGGGAGAGTATGAGGGGTATATATACAAGGTCAGGGGCTCGTGAGCACAAGCGTCCTGGAGGGGACGGGCAGAGGGGGTTGGGGGGGACTGCCCAGACCGGGGGAGGGTAAAGTTTAAGACCCGCCCCGGAGGATCACCCAAACCCCCGGGGTTTAAAACATAGACCAGAAAAAGCGTGAGGGGGAGAATGGGGGGTATATATACAATGGAAGGCGCTGGAGCAGCGAGCTTCCGGGAGAGACTCCCGGGGGGTTTTGGACCCCCCGGGGGGTTGGGGAACTGCCCCCCCCGGGGGGGGGTAAAGCAAAGAACCGCCCCTGAGGCCCGCCGGGGGGAACCCTCCTTTATATCATGACCAAAAAGCGTGAGGGGAGAGTATAGGGAATATATACAAGGTCGGGGGCCCGCCCTGGAGAAAGGCCAAAGCGTCCGGGGAAAAACGGGCAGAGGGGGAGCCCTTCCCCAAAGGCCCAAAATTTGGGGGGAAAGGGGGAAAAAGCTAAGGCCCCGGCCCCAAGGAAAAACCCGGCCCCTTTTTGGTTTATCAAAAAACCCAGAAGACTGTGAGGGGAAGAAAGGGTGGTATATATACAAGGTAAAAGGGGCCCTTTTTTTTAAAGGCACCAAAACCCTGGAGGACGGCAGAGGGTTGAGATCCCCAAGGGGGGCCCCATGGGGGAGGGAAAAAGCAAGAGCCCGCCCCCCCGAGGTAAAGCCGGGCCCCCCCGGGTTTAAAAACATAGACCAAAGAGCTGTAAGGGGAATTATAGGGGTATATATACAACCCAGGGGCCTTTTGAGCCCCGAGCCCCTTTGGAGAGATTTGCGGGGGAGACTTCCCCAAACCTTTGGGGGGGGGGGTTTAAAGCTAGGGGCCCCGGCCCCGGGAAAAGGAACAGCCGGGCCCCAACAATAAAAAACTGCTTTAACGGGCCTTTGGGGGGTTAGTTTTTTGGGGGTAAAAAAAACAAGGGGGGGGGGCCCTTCTTTTGGGCAGCGGACGGGGAAAAGGGGTTAGGTTTGGAGGGCAGTCCCCGGGAGGCCACCATCACAGCGGCACGGGCCCCCCCAGGGGGAGGTTGTAGTAACCAGGGTGGGAGAGGATGGGGGCACAATGCTTGGTTTCACTGATACAGAGTTGTAATTGCCCCCTCAGGAGTCCTCTGTGCTGCCCCCATCTCACCGCTGCCCCCTGTGGGTGTCCACAAGTTGGTGGAGTCAATCAGCATTTTGCAGCTGGAGAGAGCAAAGTTACAGGAGGAGGTCGGAGAACTGAAGCAAGACATCGAGACGAAGGAGAAGGAGCGCGCAAGTGGGACACCTTGCTTTCGGTTGGGGGGCTGCCTGATGGAGGAACTTGTGAAGGGAGGCCGCCCGAGGGGGAGGAGACTGTGAAGGGACGGAACGCTGCCCGGGGGTTGGGGGATTGTAAATGGACACGCTGCCCTGCGGGTGGAGGAGATCTGTGAATGGACGGACGCTGCCCTGAGGGTGGAGGAGACCTGTGAATGGACGGACGCTGCCCTGAGGGTGGGGAGACGTGAAGGCCCGACGCTGCCCTGGGGTGGAGGAGCCCTTTGGGGACGGCGTGCCGGGGGAGGAGCCCTTGTGTGGACGCCCTGCCCTGGGGGGAGGGGGCGTGTGAAGGGCCCGCTTGCCCTGGGGTGGAGGAGACCTTGTGGGGCGCTGCCTTGGGGGGGAGGGGACCTTTGTGAGACGCTGCTGTGGGTAAAGGGGCTTGTGGGGGGAGGGCCGTCCCCTTTGGGGGTGGAGGAGATTTTTGGGTTGGGAAAGGGGCCCGCTCCCTTTTTTGGTGGGGGAGACTTGGGGTTTTTAACGCCCTCTTGGGGGTGAAGAGACTTGGGGTTGGAGGGCCCGTGCCTATGGGTGGGGGAGACTTGTGGTGGGGGACGGCCGCCCCCTTGGTGGGGGGGGCTTGTGTTTCGGCCCCTTTGGGGTGGAGGAGCTTGGTTGACGCCGTGCCCCTGTGGTGGAGGAGACTTGGGTTGGTTCCCCCGCTCCCTTGTGGTGGGAGTTTTTGTGGTTGGACGACTGCTGCTCTGTGGGTGGAGGAGACTTGTGGTTGGACGGCCGCTGCTCTGTGGGTGTAGGAGACTTGTGATTGGACAGCCGCTGCTTTGTGGGTGGAGGAGACTTGTGATTGGACAGCAGCTGCTTTGTGGGTGGAGGAGACTGGGGTTTGGGGAGGCCCTTTTTGCTTGTGGGTGGGGGAAAAATTTTGGCGGCCGCTCCCCCTGTGGTGGAGGACTTGGGTTTGGGAGGCCGCTGCTCTGTGGGTGGAGGAGACTTGTGGTTGGACGGCCGCTGCTCTGTTTGGGGGGGCCTTTTTTGGGGGCCCATGTTGGGGTGGGGGGAAACTTTAAATGGAGGCGCCCCCTGTGGGTGGAAAAATTTGGGGTTTTTGGGAGGCCCCTTGCTCGGGGGGTGGAGGAACTTGGGGTTTGGAGGCCGGCTTTGGGGGGTGGGGACCCCCTGTGGTTGGACGCCCCGCCCGGGGGGGGAGGAGATTGTGTTGAGGCCCGCTGCTTTGGGTGGAGGAAAACTTGTGGTGGACGCCGCCCCTGTGGGTGTGGGGGCTTGTGGTTGGGGCCCCTGCTTTGGGGGTTTAGGAGCCCTGGGTTTGGAGGGTGCCTGTGGTGGAGGAGATTGTGATTGACCCCGCTGCTCTGTGGGTGGAAGAGGCTTGTGGTTGGACGGCCGCTGCTTTGTGGGTGGAGGAGACTTGTGGTTGGCGGGGAAGGCCTGGGGGTGGGAGGAGTTTGGGTTGGACGGCCGTCTTTTGGTGGGGGAGACTTTTTGGACGGCCGCTGCTCTGTGGGTGGAGGAGACTTGTGGTTGGACGGCCGCTGCTCTGTGGGTGGAGGAGACTTGTGGTTGGACGGCCGCTGCTCTGTGGGTGGAGGAGACTTGTGGTTGGACGGCCGCTGCTCTGTGGGAAGGGGAGCTTGGGGTTGGCGGCCGCTGCTTGGGTGGAGGAACCCTGTGGTTGGGAGGCCGGTCTTCGTGGAGGGACTTGGGTTGGGACGGCCGCTGCTCTGTGGGTGGGGGAGACTTGTGGTTGGAGCCCCCTGCTTGTGGGTGGAAGGGACTTTTTTGGAAAACCCCCTGCCTTGGGTGGGGGAAAATTGTGGTTGAGGCCGTTTCTTGTGGGTGGGGGGACCTGTGGTTGAAGCCCTGCTTTTTGGGGGGGAAAGGGACTTGTGTTACGGCCGTGCTCTGGGGGGAAAGGGGCTTGTGGTTGGACGGCCGCTGCTCTTGGGGGGGGCTTGGGGTTGGACCCCTGCTTTTGGGTGGAGGAAATTGGGGTTGGAGGGGCCGTGCCCCTGGGGTGGAAAGAGACTTGTTTTGGGACGGGCTCCCCTTTTGGGGGAGGGGATTGGGGTTTGGGCCGGGGACCCCCCCTTGGGGGGAGGAATTTGGTGGAGGCCCGTGCTTGGGGGGTGGGGGGAACTTGTGGTTGGAGGGCCTGCTTGTGGGGGAGGGACTTGTGGGTGGAGGCCGCTGCTCGGGGGGGTGGAGGGGCTTTGGGGTTTGGAGGCCGCTGCTCTGTGGGGGAGGAGCCCTGTGGTTGGACGGCCGCTGTCTTTTGGGTAGAGGACTTTTTTTGGGACGGCGCCTTGGGGGTGGGGGAGACTTTTTTTTTTACGGCCGTGCTTTTGGGTGGAAGGGAAATTGTGGTTGGGGGGCGCCCCTGTGGGTTGGGGAGATTTTTAGTTGGAGGGCCCCGCTGTCTGGGGGGGAGGAGCTTTGGTTGGCGGCGTGCCCTGGGGTGGGGGAGACTTATGGGACGGCCGCGGGTTTTTGTTGGGGGAGGAGACTTGTGGTGGACGGCCGCTGCTCTGTGGGTAAAGGGGCTTGTGGTTGGGGGCCGCTGCCTGGGGTGAGGAGACTTTTTTGGACGGCCTGCTCTGGGGGTGGAAGGGGCTTTGGGGTTGGAGGGCCGCTGCTTGTGGTGGGGGAGACTTGGATGGACGCCCTGTTTGTGGGGGAAGGGGTTTGGGGTTGGACCCCCGCTGCTTTGGTGAGGAGCTGTGGTTTTGGAGGGGCCTGCTCTGTGGGTGGAGGGACTTTTGGGGGTTTTGGAAAGGGAATTATTTTTTTGCTTGTGGGTGAGGAGATTGTGTTGGAACCCGTGCTTTGGGGTGGAGGGAATTGTTTTGGACGCGTGCTTTGTGGGTGGGGGAGATTTGGGGTTGGACGGCGGCCTTGGGGGGGGGAAAACTTGTGTTGGAGGGGCCCTGCCCTTGGGGGAGAACCTTTGTTGGACCCGTCCCGGGGGTGGGGAACTTGTGGTTGGACGGCCGCTGCTCTGTGGGGGGAAGAATTTTGGTTGGGACGCCGCTGCCTGGGGTGGGGGAAAATTGTGTTGGACGGCGCTGCTCTGTGGGGGAAAGGACTTGTGGTTGGACGACCTCCCGTGGGGGGAAGGGGCTTGTGGGGGGGCGCCCTCTTGGGGGTGGGGTTGGGGAGACCTGTCGGTGGGGGTTGGGTTTTTCGCCGCTGCTCTGGGGTGGAGGAACTTGGGTTGGAGGGCCCGTGTCTGTGCGGAGGAGACTTGTGGTTGGTCCGGGTCTGTGGTGGGGAGATTTTGTAATTGGAGGGGCTCCCCTTTTGGGGTGGAGGAAAATTTGGGGGTTTGGACGCCCTCTCGGGGGTGGAACTTGGGTTGGACGGCCGCTGCTCTGTGGGTGGGGAACCCTTGGGGTTGGAAACCCCGCTCTTGGGGGGGAGAACTGGGGTTGGAAAAAGGGCCCTGCCTTTGGGGGGGAAAGAACTGGGTTGGAGGCCGCTGGTCTTGGGTGGAAAAATTGTTTGGAGGAGCTGCCTTGGGGAAGAGATTTGGGTTGGGGGCGCTGCTTGTGGGTGGAGGAGACTTGTGGTTAGGGCGCTGCTCGTGGGGGGAAAGAACTGGGTTGGCGACCTGCCTGGGGGTGGAGGGGAATTTGTGTTTGGACGGCTGCTGCTTTGTGGGTGGAGCAGACATTGTTACTGGAGATAAAATGTTGGGATTTTCTTCTTTTTTATTAGATTGAAGAATTGAAGGGAAAGATTCACGAGCGTGAGGAGGAGCTGTCCCAGATGAGGGCGGAAATGGTGCGTGAATCACACTCGGGGAAATGAGGCCTAATACAAATTGTAAAAAATTATCTAATCTGATATGGGGGCCAAAACCACACGCAGTAAAAAGGGGGAACATTAAACAAAAATATGACATTACAAACAAACTAATAATTCAAATTTGAAGAATGAGTGTAAGGCATCAGTGAGGTGTACAGGGTAGAGGGATTTGTAGTGACAGGGGAGAGCTCGGGGGAGTTCAGGGGGGGCTCGGGGAGTTTCAGGTAAAAAGGCTCGGTGTGGTACGGGTAAGGCGTCGGGGGAGTTTCGGGGAAGGCTCGGGGCGGTACGGGGGGAGGCTCGGTAGTGTACAGGTAAGGGTCGGGTTTTGTATAGGGTAGAGCTCGGTGAGGTTTCAGGTGGAGGCTCGGGGGGTTACGGGTAGAGGCATCGGGGCGTGAAAGGGTAAGGGCACGTGTAAAGGGACGGGGGAAGGGTCGGGTAGTGTACAGGTAGAGGGATGGGGAGTGACGGGTAGAGGGGATCGTGAGGACAGTGGGGAAAGTAGGTGATGTCGGGTAGAGGCATCGGGGGTAGGTACGAGTAGAGGCATCGTGTATTACAGAGTAGAGGATCGTGATTACAGGGGAGCTCTGTGTTACGGGGGAGAGCACGGGGGTAGTGTAAGGGAGAGGCATCGGTGTAGGTACAGGTAGAGCACAGGTAGGTACAAGGGGGAGGCTCGTGAGGTAAGGTGGAGGCATCTGTAGGACAGGGGAGGCATCGGTTTGTGTACAGGGTGGGGCACGGTGAGTGTACGGGGGGGTCTTTTGTGTGTGGGGGGGTGAGGGCTTTAGGGTTGGGGTGTTGGGGGTAGAGGCATCGGTGTGTGTTAGGGGTAGGGAGGGGGTTTTAGTGTACGGGTAAGGCTGGGTGTAGTTTACAGGGTAGGGATCGTGTAGGTACAGGGTGAGAAGTCGGTGTAGTGTACGGGTAGGGGCACGGTGAGTGCCAGGGTAAGGCATCGGTGAGTGTACGGGTAGAAATTGATCCTTGAAATGTACAGGGTAGAGGCTCGGTGGGGTGTACGGGGGGTCGTCGTTTTTGTGTTACAGGTAGAGCATCGGTGGAAGTGACAGGGTTAGAAGGCATCATTTTTGTGACAGGGTAGAACGGTCGGTGTAGGACGGGAAGGGGGTTTGTAGGGTAAAAGGGGGGTAGAGGACGGTGGGAGTTTTCGGGTTAAGGATCGTGTAGTTACGGGGTTAGGGGGGGCATGGTGTTTTTTACAGGGTTAGGGGGGAAATCGGTGTGTGAAAAGGGTAGGGGCATCGGTTGGTAGGGTACGGGGAAGGGTGATATGTTTTACGGGGTTTTCTTTTGAGTGAGACAGTTTAAGATTTTTTCAAACCCCTATTGTAATTCTGCAATTTTTCGTAAATTTTATCTTACCCTATGATACAGAATACACCTGGATGACATTTTTCTGCACTATTACATCATTTTTATTCATAGGGGTCACTTTCTGGAAGCAATAAAAAAATTGTCTGTGGGAAAACGAGAGTCTGAAGCAATTTGAAGCACCCAAGGGTCCGGGAAAAAACTGTGCCGTCAAATCCCAGCCCCCCCCCAAGCCGTTTGGGGAAAAAAGGGGGCGGAAACGATAGGATGAAAGGTTGTGTAGGGAAATTATAGGGGAAAGATATAGAGTTGTATGGACAAAAATAGGGGAAATGATAGGGGGAAAAGTATAAGAATTAAAAGGGTTTTAAATAGAGGATGTTATGGGAGATATTAAAATTTAAGAAATGTAAAAATTTGGAGATGTAAAAACAAAAATTATGGGATGCCATAGAGGATGTATATTTGGGGATGTTAATAGAATGTTATAAATTTTTTGGGAAAAATGTTTAAATTTTAATAAACTTAAAAATGATGTATTATATGTATAGAACTTATTAAGGTGAAAAAATGGAAGTATAGAGAGTTAAAAAGTGTTTTATGGAGATGTTTAGAGATTAAAAAAGTTGTATATGGAGATGTGGGAGCCCCTTAGGCGGGAGGTTTTAATGGAATTATAGAGACTTGAGAGGATTATATGGAGATTTTTTGGGATTTTAGGGATCTTAGAGATTATAGAACTTATGGGTGAAAGGAGTGATAGGGGTTTAAAGGATTTTTTTATGGGATGTTAAGAGGTTAGACGTGTATAGGAGATGTAAAGGGATTTAGAGGTTAAAATTTGGAGATGTTGGGAAATTTAGAGGATTATAGGGAATGTTAGAGCTTAGAGGATGTATATGGGGATTTATAGAGTCTTATAGAGGGTTAGGGGGTGATAGAATTTATAGAGGATGTTTATGGGGGTATAGAGTTTAAGAGGGTATATGGGATGGGTAGAGATTGTTTAGAGGTTTTGGGGTGTTAAAATTTTGGGTTTTAGGGGGATTATAGTTTGGATTATATGGGATTTATAAATCTTTTTTAAGGATTTAGGGATAAAAAGGGAAAATTTTTGAGGTTGAAAGGGATAAATTATAGGGGTTTGTATAAAAATTTTATAGATTTAAAAGGGGATGATAGGGGGAAATGTAAGAGTTATTTAAATTTTTTAAATTTTTATAGGCTTAAGGGAGTATTGGGTTTTTTGAGCTTTAGGGATGTATATGGAGATGTATAGAGTCTTATAGAGGATGTATATGGGGATTAAGCTTAAAGAGGATGTTTGGATGTATAAAGACTTTAGAGGTGTTTGGGGATTTTGGATTTATAGAGGATGATATGGGGATGTAAAAACTTTTTAAGGATGTATAGGAGTGAAAAGGCTTTAGAGGAGGGTTTTAAAGTATAAAGCCTTAAAAGGATTTTTTGAAAATGATAAGTTTTTAAAGGATGTATATGGGGTGTTTAGAGACTTATGAAAATGTAATGGAATTATGGAATAAAATAGGAGTTTAGGGAATTATAAACTTATAGAGGTGGATTTTGGGGATGAAAGAGATTTAAGGATGTTATGGGGAGAATAGGACTTTAGAGGATTATATGGGATGGTTTAAGGATTATAGATATTAGGGAGTTTTTTAGGATGTATATGGGATGATAAAACTTTTAGGGGATGTATTGGGATGAATGAGATTATAAGGGGGAATGGGGTGGATAAGACTTAGGGCTGGTGATGTGGGGGTTAAATTTATAGAGGGGTGGGATGCTGGAGTATGTGGGTTAGATTTAGGGAACCGGGGCGATGGTTGCCCCCATTCTTGAATCTTTTTGCAGGAGAACGAGGACCTGCGCAGTAAGGTGCATCACCGGGTCCTTGCAGGAAAGGTGGGCAGCTCGTTCCCTAAAGGGCCCCTGGAAAATCGCAAGGCGCAAGGGGGAGGGACAGATGGAGGAGAAGGTCGAGACACTGAAGCAGTCCTTAGAAGAAGAGAAGAAAAGACCTCCGGATGTACAGGTGACCTCCCGTCTGTGAAGTGCAGCATAGACCAGAGGGTGGAGTGTGGAGAGGAGACCAGAGGGTGGAGTATGGAGAGGAGACCAGAGGGTGGAGTATGGAGAGTAGACCAGAGGGTGAGGAGTGTGGAGGAGACCAGAGGGTGGAGTATGCAGAGGAGACCATAGGGTGGAGTGTGGAGGAGACCAGAGGGTGGAGTATGCAGAGGAGACCATAGGGTGGAGTGTGGAGGAGAGACCATAGGGTGGAGTGTGGAGAGGAGACCAGAGGGTGGAGTGTGGAGGAGACCAGAGGGTGGAGACTGAAGAGGAGACCAGAGGGTGGAGTGTGGAGAGGAGACCATAGGGTGGAGTGTGGAGGAGACCAGAGGGTGGAGTGTGGAGGAGACCAGAGGGTGGAGTGTGGAGAGGAGACCAGAGGGTGGAGTGTGGAGAGGAGACCAGAGGGTGGAGTGTGGAGGAGACCAGAGGGTGGAGTATGGAGAGGAGACCAGAGGGTGGAGTATGGAGAGGAGACCAGAGGGTGGAGTATGGAGAGGAGACCAGAGGGTGGAGTATGGAGAGGAGACCAGAGGGTGGAGTATGGAGAGGGGACCAGAGGGTGGAGTATGGAGAGGGGACCAGAGGGTGGAGTATGGAGAGGAGACCAGAGGGTGGAGTATGGAGAGGAGACCAGAGGGTGGAGTATGGAGGAGACCAGAGGGTGGATAGGGGGAGGAGACCAAGGGAGGAATATGGAGAGGCGACCAGAGGGGGGAGTATGGAGAGGGGACCAGTTGGTGGAGTGTGGAGTAGACCAGAGGGGAGAGTGGGTTGAGTTGGAGAGGAGACCAGAGGTGGAGTGGGGGAGAGGAGACCAGAGGGTGGAGTGTGGAGAGGAGACCAGAGGGTGGAGTGTGGAGAGGAGACCAGAGGGTGGAGTGTGGAGGAGAGACCAGAGGGTGGAGTGTGGAGGAGAGACCAGAGGGTGGAGTGTGGAGAGGAGACCAGAGGGTGGAGTGTGGAGAGGAGACCAGAGGGTGGAGTGTGGAGAGGAGACCAGAGGGTGGAGTATGGAGAGGGGACCAGAGGGTGGAGTATGGGGAGGAGACCAGAGGGTGGAGTATGGAGAGGAGACCCGAGGTGGAGTATGGGAGAGGAGACCAGAGGGTGGAGAATGGAGAGGGGACCAGAGGGTGGAGTGTGGAGAGGGGACCAGAGGGTGGCGTATGGAGAGCAGACCAGACGGTGTAATATGGAGAGGGACCAGAGGGTGGAGTGTGGAGGGGGACCAGAGGGTGGAGTATGGAGAGGAGACCAGAGGGTGGAGTATTGGAGGGGGAGACCAGAGGGTGGAGTATGGAGAGGAGACCAGAGGGTGGAGTATGGAGAGGAGACCAGAGGGTGGAGTAGAGTGTGGAGTGTGGAGAGGAGACCAGAGGGTGGAGTGTGGAGAGGAGACCAGAGGGGGGAGTGTGGAGAGGAGACCAGAGGGTGGAGTATGGAGAGGAGACCAGAGGGTGGAGTATGCAGAGGAGACCAGAGGGTGGAGTGTGGAGAGGAGACCAGAGGGGGGAGTGTGGAGAGGAGACCAGAGGGTGGAAATTGTGGGTGGAGACCAAGGGTGGGAGTTTGTGGGAGAGGAGACCAGAGGGTGGAGTGTGGAGAGGAGATCAGAGGGTGGAGTATGCAGAGGGGACCAGAGGGTGGAGTGTGGAGAGGAGACCAGAGGGCGGAGTATGGAGAGGAGACCAGAGGTGGAGTATGGAGAGGAGTATGTCTAAGGGGTGGAGCATGCGCCGGGGGGTGGAGCATGCGCCGGTGTCCGGGGGGTGAAGCATGTACCGGTGTCCGGGGGGTGAAGCATGCACCGGTGTTTGGGGGGTGGAGCATGTACTGGTGTCTGGGGGGGAGCATGTACTGGTGTCTGGGGGTGGAGCATGTACTAATGTGTGTAGGGGATGGAGCATGCACTGGTGTCTGGTGGTGTAGTATATACTGGTGTATAGGGGGTGGAGCATGTACTGGTGTCTGGGGGGGGGGAGTATACACTGGTGTCTAGAGGGTGGAGCATGTACTGGTGTCTGGGGGGTGGAGTATATACTGGTGTCTGAGGGTGGAGTATATACGGGGGGCCGGGGGTGGAGCATGCGCCGGTGTCCGGGGGTGGAGCATGCGCCGGTGTCCGGGGGGTGGAGCATGCGCCGGGTATCCAGGGAGTGGAGCATGCCCCGGTTTCTGGGGGGTGGAGCATGCGCCGGGTCTGGGGGGTGAGCATGCGCCTTTGTCTGGGGGGTGGAGCATGCGCCGGTGCCCGGAGGTGGAGCATGCGCCGGTGTCCGGGGGGTGGAGCATGCGCCGGTGTCCGGGGGGTGGAGCATGCACTGGTGTCTGGGGGGTGGAGCATGTACCGGTGTCTGGGGGGGGGGTGGAGCATGTGACGGTGTCTGGGGGGGTGGAGCATGTGCCGGTGTCTGGGGGGTGGAGCATGTGCCGGTGTCTGGGGGGTGGAGCATGCGCCGGTGTCTGGGGGTGGAGCATGCGCCGGTGTCCGGGGGGTGGAGCATGCACTGGTGATAGGTGTAGAGGGTGTACCACCTCCACCTGCAGGACACTGTCTCAGTTTCTGTTGCGCCCCCAGTACCTGACGCAAACGGTGGAGGTGGAGTATATACTGGTGTCTGGGGGGTGGAGCATGAACTGGTGTCAGGGGGGTGGAGCATGCGCCGGTGTCCGGGGGGTGGAGCATGCGCCGGTGTCCGGGGGGTGGAGCATGCGCCGGTGTCCGGGGGGTGGAGCATGCGCCGATGTCTGGGGGGTGGAGCATGCGCCGCTGTCTGGGGGGTGGAGCATGCCCCGGTTGTCCGTGGGTGGAGCTTTGCGCCGGTGTCTGGGGGGTGGAGCATGTACCGGTGTCTGGGGGGGTGGAGCATGCACTGGTGTCTGGGGGTGGCGCATGCGCCGGTGTCCAGGGGGTGGAGCATGCACTGGTGATAGGTGTATGACCGCCACCTGCAGGACACAGTCTCGGTTTCTGTTGCCCCCCCAGTACCTGACGCAGACGGTGCAGGTGGAGTCCCCGAGGCTCCTGCGCAGCTTGGAGAAGGCGGAGGAGAGAAACCGAACCCTGGTGGAGCAAGTGTCCGGACAGAGCGAGAGGTGCGAGCGGCTGGAGGAAGAGCTGCAGAGATCCCAGGACCTGACCTCCAGCCTGCACTGCAAGGTACCGGGCCCGGACACCGGCCCCTGGTGAGAGTGGCCCCTGGAAAGACCGGCCCCTGGTGAGAGTGGCCCCAGAGACCGGCCCCTGGTGAGAGTGGCCCCTGGAGAGAGTGGCCCCAGAGACCGGGCCCTGGTGAGTGGCCCCTGGAAAGACCGGCCCCTGGTGAGAGTGGCCCCCGGAAAGACCGGCCCCTGGTGAGGGCGGCCCCTGGTGAGAGTGGCCCCAGAGACCGGCCCCTGGTGAGAGTGGCCCCTGGAGAGAGTGGCCCCTGCTGGCGCGTCTGTGCGCACTGTCAATCTTGCAGCCCCTGCTCCTATCACTCCGGGCTCTTCCTCTGTTATTCCTCCTGGAAATGTACGACGGAATCTGTCAGCTGGGAGAAGATGCTGAGGAATTGTGACCGGTCACCTGCACCACACGTCACAGCACAAACATTGCCTCCTGCATAGAACACCTGCACCACCTCACCTGTGCCACCACACCTCATGTCAACCTGTGCCACACTACAACCTGCAGCACTTTCACTGTGCCCACTACACCTCACACCTGCACCACACGTCACCTGCACAAAACACCTGCGCCACCTCACCTGCGCCACTTACTCAACCATGCTCCACATGTCACCTCATACAAAACATTTACTCCTTGCATAAAACTACCACTGCGTCCACACGTTCACCTTGCACCACATATCACCTTCACAAACATTGCCTCCTGCATAGAACACCTGCACCACCTCACCTGTGCCACACCTCATGTCACCTGTGCCACACCTCACCTGCAGCACGTCACCTGTGCCACACGTCACCTTCACAAACATTGCCTCCTGCATATAACACCTGCACCACACGTCACCTGCGCCAAACCGTCACTAGCGCCTCGTCACCCTGCGCCACAAGTCAACTGCGCTAACTATCCTTCACAAACATTGCCTCCTGCATAGAACACCTGCACCACCTCACCTGCACCACACCTCACCTGCAGCACGTCACCTGCAGCACGTCACCTGCACCACATATCACCTTCACAAACATTGCCTCCTGCATAGAACACCTGCACCACCTCACCTGCAGCACACCGCACCTGCAGCACATATCACCTTCACAAACATTGCCTCCTGCATAGAACACCTGCACCACCTCACCTGCAGCACACCGCACCTGCAGCACCTTTTCACATTAAAAACATTGCCTCTCCGCATAGAACACTCGCAACAAACCCTTCACCCGCACCACACGTCACCGGCACAAACATTGCCTCCTGCATAGAACACCTGCACCACCTCACCTGTGCCACACCTCGTCACCTGTGCCACACCTCACCTGCAGCACGTCACCTGTGCCACACGTCACCCCCCCCAACAAACATTGCCTCCTGCATAGAACACCTGCACCACCTCACCTGCGCCACATATCACCTGCACCACACGTCACCTTCACAAACATTGCCTCCTGCATAAAACACCTGCGCCACCTCACCTGCGCCACATGTCACCTGCACCACACGTCACCTGCACAAACATTGCCTCCTGCATAGAACACCTGCACCACCTCACCTGTGCCACACCTCATGTCACCTGTGCCACACCTCACCTGCAGCACGTCACCTGTGCCACACGTCACCTTCACAAACATTGCCTCCTGCATAAAACACCTGCGCCACCTCACCTGCAGCACGACACCAGCACCACACGTCACCTGCACCACAAATACCATCACTCCCACCTTCCCACCCCACCCATATCCCACACCACTACCATATCCCCCCCACCCATACTCCTTCCATATCACCATACCCACCCCCCCCCAATCAACCATCACAACCCCATCTCCCACATAAAAACAAACCCCACAAACACCCCCCCCCACCCCCCAATCCCCCCCCCCACCCCGCCCCCCCCCCCCCCCCCCCCCCCAATATTTTTCCACCCCCCCCCCCACCCCCCCCCCCACCCCCCCCCCCACCCCCCCTCCTTGCCACACCTTATGTCCCACCGTGCACACACCTCACCTGCAGCACGTCACCTGTGCCAAACGTCACCTTCACAAACATTGCCTCCTGCATAGAACACCTGCACCACCTCACCTGCCACACCTCACCTGCGCCACACCTCACCTGCGCCACACCTCACCTTCACAAACATTGCCTCCTGCATAGAACACCTGCGCCACCTCACCTGCGCCACACGTCACCTGCAGCACATCACCTGCACCACACGTCACCTGCACAAACATTGCCTCCTGCATAGAACACCTGCACCACCTCACCTGTGCCACACCTCATGTCACCTGTGCCACACCTCACCTGCAGCACGTCACCTGTGCCACACGTCACCTTCACAAACATTGCCTCCTGCATAGAACACCTGCACCACCTCACCTGTGCCACCCCTCACCTGCACCACACCTCACCTGCGCCACACCTCACCTGCGCCACACATCACCTTCACAAACATTGCCTCCTGCATAGAACACCTGCACCACCTCACCTGCAGCACGTCACCTGCACCACATATCACCTTCACAAACATTGCCTCCTGCACCACCTCACCTGCGCCACACCTCACCTGCGCCACACCTCACCTGCGCCACACCTCACCTGCGCCACACCTCACCTGCAGCACGTCACCTGCAGCACATATCACCTTCACAAACATTGCCTCCTGCATAGAACACCTGCACCACCTCACCTGCGCCACATATCACCTTCACAAACATTGCCTCCTGCATAGAACACCTGCACCACCTCAACCTTTCCACCCCTCCCCTCCCCCAAAACCTCACCTGCCCCACATAACCGGTCCCACCGCCCCCCCCTTCACAAAAAAATTGCCCCCCTGCAAAAAAACACCTGCGCCCCCTCACCTGCAGAAACGTCCCCTGCAAAAACACGTCACCTGCCACCAAACGCCCAACTTTCACAACATTGCCCCCCTGCATAAAACCCCTCCCACCACCTCACCTCCCCCCACACGTCCCCTTCACAAACATTGCCTCCTGCATAAAACACCTGCACCACCTAAACCTCCCACCAAAACTAAACCTTCACAAACTTTGCCTCCTGCATAGAACCCCCTGCGCCACCTCCCTTGCCCCAACACTTCCCCCTTCCAAACTTGCCCCTGCAAAAAAACACCTGCCCCAAACCTAAACCTGCCCCCACACCTACCTGAAAGCACGTAAACCTGCACCACACTTCCCCTTTCCCAAAAAACATTGCCTCCCGCTTAGAACACCCGCGCCACCCGTCACCTGCTCCACTTGACACCAGCGTCACACGTCACCTTCACAAACATTGCCTCCTGCATAGAACACCTGCGTCACCTCACCTGTACCACACGTAACTTCACAAACATTGCCTCCTGCATAGAACACCTGCGCCACCTCACCTGCAGCACATCACCTGCGACACACGTCACCTTCACAAACATTACCTCCTGCATAGAACACCTGCAGCACGTCACCTGTACCACCTCACCTGCAGCACATCACCTGCACCACACGTCACCTTCACAAACATTGCTTCCTGCATATAACACCTGCACCACCTCACCTGCAGCACCCACCTGGGGCCACCCCCTTACCTTCACAAACTTGTTTCCCTGCATATAACCCCTCCCGCCACCCTCCCCTGCACCTCACCTGCGCCACACGTCACCTTCACAAACATTGCCTCCTGCATAGAACACCTGCGCCACCTCACCTGTACCACCTCACCTGCAGCACGTCACCTGCGCCACACGTCACCTTCACAAACTTTTCTTCCGGGCATAAAAAACCAACCCTGCGCCCCCCTAACCTTTCAAGCACGTCACCACCACCACAGGGCCCCTAAACCCACACATCACCTTCAACAAACATTGCCTCCTGAAATAGAACACCGGGCCCCCCTTCCCTGAAACCAAACCTCACCTCCCAGAAATGTCACCTGCGCCACACGTCACCTTCACAAACATTGCCTCCTGCATATAACACCTGCGCCACCTCACCTGCAGCACGTCACCTGCACCACACGTCACCTGCACCACACGTCACCTTCACAAACATTGCCTCCTGCATAGAACACCTGCACCACCTCACCTGCACCACACGTCACCTTCACAAACATTGCCTCCTGCATAAAACACCTGCGCCACCTCACCTGCAACGCACGTCACCTGCACCACACATCACCTTCACAAACATTGCCTCCTGCATATAACACCAGCGCCACACGTCACCTGTACCACATGACACCAGCGCCACACGTCACCTTCACAAACATTGCCTCCTGCATAGAACACCTGCACCACCTCACCTGCAGCACATCACCTTTACAGACCTCACCAGCACCACCTCACCTGCAGCACGTCACCTGTGCCACACGTCACCTTCACAAACATTGCCTCCTGCCTAGAACACCTGTGCCCACCCACCGCGGGCACATCCCCTTTTTACGGGCCCTCCCCTTGCCCCACATATACCTTCGCAAACCCATTCCCCCTGAATAGCCCCTTTCCCCACCTCACCTGTGCCACCCTAAAACCTCCCAACACGCCCCCTTTACAAACATTGCCTCCTGCATAGAACCCCTGCCCCCAACACCTCACCCCTGCCAACCCTCACCTGCCCCACCCCTCCCCGCCCACCCCTCACCTGCCCCCAACGTCCCCTTCAAAAACATTGCCTCCTGATAAAAAAACCAGCGCCACCCCTTCAACCTTCAAAAACTTTTGCCTTCAAAAAATAACACCTGAAACCACATGCCCAACCTGAGCCATCACCTTTACAAACCTCACCTGCGCCATATATCACCTTCAAAAAACTTTCCCTCCTGCATATAACACCGCGGCCAATAACATTTCCACCACACCGCAGGGTGGGCACATCCCCCTTGCCCCCCTTCCCCAAGCCCCCCCCCCAAAAAAAAAACCCCCACCCAAAACCCCCCCCCCCCAAAACCCCCCCCCACCCCCCAAAACCCCCCCCCAAAAAAACCCCCCACCCCCCCCCCCTTCCCTTTCCCCCCCCCAAAAAAACAAAAAACCCCCCCCTTCACCCCCCACCTTAAAACCCCCCCCCCCCCCCCTTTTTTTTTCCCCCCCCCCCCCTTTTCCCCCCCCCCCGGGCCCCCCAAACCCCTTTCCCCCCGGGCCCCCCCCCAAAAAACCCCCTTCCCCCCCCCCCCCCCCCCCCCCCCCCCCCCCCCCCCCCTGCCCCCCCCCCCCAAAAAAAAAAAATTTTTTAAAAAACCCCCCCCCTTTTTCCCCCCTTAAAAACCCCCCCCCCAAAATTTTTAAAAACCAACCCCTTTAATAATTTTTGGGGGGCCCCTTTTTAAACCCCTTTTTCCCAAAAAAACCCCAAAAATTTCCCCCGGGGGGGGGTTTTTTTTTAAAAAATTAACCAAAAAAATTTTTAAAAAAATTTTTTTAAAAAAAAAAAAAAAATTTTTTTTTTCCCCATTAATGGGGGAAAATTTTTTTTTTTTTCCCCCCCCCGGCCAAAAGGGGGGGGGGAATTTTTTTTTTTCCCCTTTTTGTTTTTTTTTTCCCCATTTATTTTTCCCCCCCTTTTTTAAAAAAAGAAAAAATTTAAATTTTTTTAAAAATTTTTAAAAAAAAAAACGCCCCTTTACCCCCCAAAAAACCCCCCCAAAAAAAAAATTTAAAAATTTTTTTAAAAATTTTTTAAAAAAAAAATTTTTTGGGGGTTCAGGTAATTTTTTTAAAAAATTAAATTTTTCCCACCAAACCAAAAAATTTCCGGAACCCCCCTTTTTTAAAAATTTCCAAAAAGGGGGTTTTTTCCCATTCCCCCAACCCCCCCCCACCCCCCTTTACAAACCCCCCCCCCCCCCCCCCCCCAAAAAAAAAAACCCCAAAAAATTTTTTTTTCCCCCCCAAATAAATTTTTAAAAATTTTTTAAAAAATGCCCCAAAAAACCCCCCCTTTTAAACCCCCCAAATTTTTTCCCCCCCCCCAAAAAAAAATTTTTTTTTTCCCCCCCTTCCCCACCCCCCCCCCCAAAAAAAAAACCCTTAAAAAAACCTTCCCGGAAAAAAAACCCCTTTTTGGAACTTTTTTTAAAGGGGAAAAGGGGGATGGGGTAACTTTATTTCCCTTAAAACCAAAACAGGGGAAAATATTATGGGGCCACACCACACACCTTTAAAACTTTTGGGGGAACCCATACTTTAAAAAATTTTTTTCAACTGTGCCACCCTCAAGGGTTAAATACCCAATTTTTAAGGTTAAAAAAAAACCAAAAAAAAGGGGAAGGGTAAAAATTTTTTTAAATTTAAAAACAAACCCACCCCTGAAGGACCCCCCCTTTAAAATTTTAAAATAACCTGGGGAAAAATTTTTGGGCCCCCTTTTTAACAAATCCCTTCGGGGCAATAATGATTTAAAAATTAATGAAAACCACATGTACCTTTTAAACAATAAATAGAAACACCAATTTCAACCTTTAACAAACCTCACCGGGCCCACACCTAAACCCCCCACCTTTTGTCCCCTTTACAAACCCTCCCCCTTTCTCCCAAAACCTTTTTAAAAACCAAATGCAGCAAAACCCATATTTAAGAAACCTTTTAAAACCTAAGGGGGATTTAAGCAAATCCCCTTATACAAAACCCCACCTTTTCCCCCTAAACCTCGGGAACCCATAGGGGAACCTTTTACAAACCCTCACCTCCCCCTCACAGCCACCCTTTACAACCCCCAACCTGTGCCCCTCATGGGCAGGGGGTCCCTTTCCCTGCGGTAAAAAAAGGGGTTTTTGGGGGCAAAACTGGAGAAAAAACCTGGGTTTTAAAAATTTCAGAAAATTTAAATTTATGATAACCCAGGGGACCTTGTTCGCCGGGAAAACTGAAAAAGGAAAACCCTTTTCATGTGCCCGTTTTTTTCACCGGGGGAAATTTTTTTTCGGGGGGAAAACCCCCAAGGGCCCCGGGGCTAAGGGGGGTTTTTAAAGGGCAAAATACTCCAACCATAAAATTCCTTTTTTTAACCAAGCTTTTAAAAAAATTTTTAAAACCACCAGGGCTGGGGGGAAGGGCCGGCAGGGTTCCCGGTGAAGGGGGGGGGGGTGGGGGTTTTTTGTGGGGCCGGGATTTTTTGGGGTGCGTTTGGGGGGGGGCTCCCCTTAAAGATGGCGGCCCTTTGGGGGTTGGGGGGGTCTTTTTTCAGGGGGGGTTGGCGGCCTTTTTTCCCTGATTTTCCGCCTTTTTTGGGGGGCGGGGGGGGGGGGGTTTCACGGGCTTTTGGGGGGCGGGGGGGGGGGGTTTCACCCTTAAAAATTGGCGGCCCTTCTAGGATTTTTATGGTCTTTCTTCTTGGTTTTGGGACTAGTAACCTGCGCGGCGGGATTTTTCGGGGGGTTTTAAAGTTCGGGGGTTTTTAGGGTGCAGTTTGGGGGGGGTTTCCCCCTTTTCCAAGACGGCGGCCCTTCTGGGATTTTGGGGTAAATTGCTGCCGTTTTTTGGCCACCAGTAACCTGCTGCTGCCGCCATCTTTTGGGGTCTTGGTTCGTGGGCCCAGCCCTTTTGGGGGGTTCCTTTTTGGTGGCGGGTTCCCCCCTTTTCGTGGGGGGCCCTTGGGAATGTAGGGGCATTGCTGCCCCGTTGTTGGCCGGGGTAACCTGCTGCCGCCATTTTCTAGGGGTCTTGGTTCTGTGGTTTTGGGGGTGCAGTTTGGTGGTGGGTTCTGCCCTTCAAGATGGCGGCCCTTCTGGGATGTGTGGTCATTGCTGCACATTTTTGGCCGCCATTTAACCTGCTGTGCCCCCCCCCCCCCCCCTTTCCCCCCCCCCCCCCCCCCCTGGGGGGCCCCCCCCCCCCCCCCCCCCCCCCCTTGGGTTCTGTGGTTTTGGGGTGCAGTTTGGTGGTGGGTTCTGCCCTTCAAGATGGCGGCCCTTCTAGGATATGTGGTCATTCTTGCATGTTGTTGGCCACTAGTAACCTGCTGCTGCCGCCATCTTCTGGGGGTCTTGGTTCTGTGGTTTTGGGGTGCAGTTTGGTGGCGGGTTCTGCCCTTCAAGATAGTGACCCTTCTGCGATGTGTGGTCATTGCTGCACATTGTTGGCCGCCAGTAACCTGCTGCCGCGATGTTTTGGTGTCTTGGTTAGGTGGTGCAGAGTCTTTTTGGTGGTGCAGTTTGGTGGTGGGTTCTGCCCTTTTCAAGAGGGCCCGGCCCCCTTTCTGGGGGTTTTGGGTTTTCTGTGGTGCAAAAGTTTTTTTGGGGGTTTCCCTTTTGGGGTGGAAGTTTTCTCCCCTTTAAAGATGGCGGCCCCTTCTGGGATGTGGGGTTTCTTTGTTTCCACGTTTTTTGGCCACCAGTAACCTGCTGCTGCCGCCATCTTTTGGGGTCTTGGTTCTGTGGTGCACAGTCTTTTTGGGGTCCAGTTTGGTGGTGGGTTCTCCCTTAAAAGATGGCGGCCCTTTGGGGGTTTTGGGTTTCTGTGGTCACAGTTTTTTTTGGGGTCCCTTTTTTGGTGGAAGATTCTGCCCTTCAAGATGGCGGCCCTTCTGGGATGTGTGGTCATTGCTGCACGTTGTTGTCTGCCAGTAACCTGCTAGCGCCGCAATCTTTTGAGGTCTTGGTTCTGTGGTTTTGGGGTGCAGTTTGTGGCGGGTTCTGCCCTTCAAGATAGTGACCCTTCTGCGTGTTTTGGTTTTTGCTGCCATTTTTTGGCCGCCAGTAACCTGCTGCCGCCATCTTTTGGGGTCTTGGTTCTGTGGTGCACAGTCTTTTTGGGGGTGCAGTTTGGTGGTGGGTTCTGCCCTTCAAGAGGCACCCTTTCTGGGTTGTGGGGGTCTTTCCCTGAAACGTCTTTGGGGGCCGCCAGTACCCTGCGCCGCCGCCACCCTTCTGGAGGTTTTGGGTTTTTCTGTGGTGCACAGTCTTTTTGGGGGTGCAGTTTGGTGGTGGGTTCTGCCCTTCAAGATGGTGACCCTTCTGGGATGTGTGGTCATTGCTGCACGTTGTTGGCTGCTAGTAACCTGCTGCCGCCGCCATCTTCTGTGGGTCTTGGTTCTGTGGTTTTTGGGGGTGCATTTTGGGGTGGGGGGTTTCTCCCCTTTTAAAGATGGCGGCCCTTCGGGGATGTGGGTTTCATTGCTGCCCCATTTTTTGGGCCCGCCAGAAAACCTGCTGCTGCCGCCATCTTTTCTCTGTCTCTTCAGATTGCAGCATATGAGTCTGAGATTGGGAAACTGAAGGAGCAGCTGATGCAGGAGATCCAGGAGCTGGAGGCCCCAAAAGGGAAAGAGGCCTAAAGGGGGGCCTCTGATTGTTCGAGAAGCACAGGGGAAGCAGCTGGGGGCGGGCAGCTCTTGGGTAAGCCCCGGGGGCTCCGGGGTATTTTGGGGTAATGGCCCGGGTTTGGACTCCATACCGAACAGGGAGCCGTCTTCCCCACAGCATTGCCACAGGGGTATTACATGCCACCATCAATAGTCATTTCCGTCCCACAATCCTCTGCTCTGCAGTCTGAGGGGCCTCCATCGGTGTTCATCCTGAGCTGGCTGTGCCGTAAATCCTTTGGAGCAGTTATGCCTCCATTCTATTGCCTGTGGGTTTTGAATGGGAGATCAACTGAGCTTATAGAGGGAAGAAGGTCTGGGCCATTGGGTTGGGGTTGATACGATGGGTTTGGCCAAACATTCCCACTTTGGTCTTGTTTGTCCAGAGGACCTTGTGCCAGAGTCTTGTGGTTTGATCATATTCATCTTCAGCTGCACTGCCATGCTCTAGAAGGAAGAAGCTTCTCCCGGCAATCCCTCAGCACCATCCATACTTGTCCACTCTTCTCCCCTGCACACCAGCCATACTGGTCCAGTCTTCTCCCCTCCACACCAGCCATACTTGTCCAGTCTTCTCCCCTCCACACCAGCCATACTGGTCCAGAACATTCCCTCCACACCAGCCATACTGGTTCAGTCTTCTCCCCTACATACCAGCAAAGTTCGTCCAGTCTTCTCCCCTCCACACCAGCCATACTTGTCCAGTCTTCTCCCCTCCACACCAGCCATACTTGTCCAGTCTTCTCCCCTCCACACCAGCCATACTTGTCCAGTCTTCTCCCCTCCACACCAGCCATACTTGTCCAGTCTTCTCCCCTACCTGCCAGCCATACTTGTCCAGTCCTGTCCACACCAGCCATACTTGTCCAGTCTTCTCCCCTCCATATCAGCCATACTTGTCCAGCCTTCTCCCTCCACATCGGCCATACTTGTCCAGTCTTCTCCCTCCACATCGGCCATACTTGTCCAGTCTTCTCCCCTGCACACCAGCAATACTTGTCCAGTCTTCTCCCCTGCACACCGGCAATACTTGTCCAGTCTTCTCCCCTCCACACCGGCCATACTTGTCCAGTCTTCTCCCCTGCACACCGGCCATACGTGTCCAGTCTTCGCCCCTGCACACCGGCCATACTTGTCCAGTCTTCTCCCCTCCAAACCGGCCATATGTTTTGTCAAGTTTTGTCAATACAGATTCTAGGTACAGCTTTACAGAAGGTCAATCAATCAGTCAGGGTACAACACAATTTTATGTAACATAGAAATCAGTTATGATCAAATGATAACATAAAAGTGATATGATAAACTGATTACAGGAAATAGTGTGACATTGGGTACAGTTTTGCTAAATATGTATTTACAAAGATTAAATACTTACTTCACCTGACAGCTGACTTCACCTGTCCTTATGACTTCAACCAGAGAGGCCTAATGGCGAGAACAGGAAACTCCAGGGACCATCACCAATGTTGAGCGTCCTCAACAATGGGAACTCAAGAGCCTCTGAGTTCCCATCCTGGTTTTATAAGTCTTTTAACAAAAAAACTGGCAGACTCAACCTACGTATTGTGTCCACTTAGAATACAAAGTTCTTTTGTATGACCTCATCTTGTCTCATGGAGGGGCCAGCTCCCTGAGACTAAGATGAGAGAATACAGAATCACTCCGAAACCAGACATGCAGGCCCCCCTCAGATCGTAAATTAAGTGAAGTCTGTAGGCTTGAGAGCTAAACAGAGGTATGCAAGCTTGTGTGATTATAATTTGTGATACAACAAAGGAAATTATAATTAGATTAATATACAAGAAATGGAGATTATGACATCAAATAGTCACAAATTTCACTAGCACTACACCATACTTGTCCAGTCTTCTCCCCTCCACACCAGCCATACTTGTCCAGTCTTCTCCCCTCCACACCAGCCATACTTGTCCAGTCTTCTCCCCTCCACACCAGCCATACTTGTCCAGTCTTCTCCCCTCCACACCAGCCATACTTGTCCAGTCTTCTCCCCTCCACACCAGCCATATTCATCCAGTCTTCTCCCCTCCACACCAGCCATACTGGTCCAGTCTTCTCCCCTCCACACCAGCCATACTTGTCCAGTCTTCTCCCCTCCACACCAGCCATACTTGTCCAGTCTTCTCCCCTCCACACCAGCCATACTTGTCCAGTCTTCTCCCTCCACACCAGCCATACTTGTCCAGTCTTCTGCTCTGCACACCAGCCATACTTGTCCAGTCTTCTCCCCTGCACACCAGCCATACTTGTCCAGTCTTCTCCCCTCCACGCCAGCCATACTTGTCCAGTCTTCTCCCCTCCACACATCCATACTTGTCCAGTCTTCTCCCTCCACACCGGCCATACTTGTCCAGTCTTCTCCCTCCACACCGGCCATACTTGTCCAGTCTTCTCCCTCCACACCAGCCATACTTGTCCAGTCTTCTCCCCTCCACACCAGCCATACTTGTCCAGTCTTCTCCCCTCCACACCAGCCATACTTGTCCAGTCTTCTCCCTCCACACCAGCCATACTTGTCCAGTCTTCTCCCTCCACACCAGCCATACTTGTCCAGTCTTCTCCCCTCCACACCAGCCATACTTGTCCAGTCTTCTCCCCTCCACACCAGCCATACTTGTCCAGTCTTCTCCCTTCCACACCAGCCATACTTGTCCAGTCTTCTCCCCTCCACACCAGCTATACTTGTCCAGTCTTCTCCCCTCCACACCAGCTATACTTGTCCAGTCTTCTCCCCTCCACACCAGCTATACTTGTCCAGTCTTCTCCCCTCCACACCAGCTATACTTGTCCAGTCTTCTCCCCTCCACACCAGCTATACTTGTCCAGTCTTCTCCTAAAGCCGTGTTCACACGACTTATTCAAGACGGAATTGCGAGCGGGATTGCGGGATCGCAATTTCGGCTTGAATAAGGGTGTCAGGTGCGGGGGCGGGGTTGGGGCGCGGCCCGCCGTCCCCATAGACATCCATTATCCACGGCGCGTATTGCGCCTGGATAATGTGCAGGTGACTTTCTCCCCACCCGGCGGATTCGCCGAGCGGGTAGGAGCGACGGAATCCACTATTCTATATGAGAACGGTGGATTACCGTAATTACTGCGACGGATTGGCGCCGTACTGAAGCACAAATCCAGCGCGCAGTACAGTGCCAATCCACGCCAAAATAAGCCGTGTGAACGGCCCCTAATTGTCATGACCGTGACCATGTAACATGCTGATGCCTGCACAGCCTGAGATATAACTCTTGGGTTTTGCAGTTTCTCTGAGCATTGCCTGGTCTAGGATGAAATTGTTGGGATGTCCACTCCTTGGAGGATTGTTCACTGTCCTGAATATTCTTCATTTGTGAATGATCTTCATACTGTTAAAGGATGTACATAACGTTATTTGGAAATTTCATTAATAACCATCCCAAATTGATAGCAGCAACAATTTCTTATCTAAGGTCATTGCTGGTGTCTTTCCTTCTTGCACTGTGGTAACACACAGCTGATGCTTCAGACAAGCAAACGACCAGAACTTCTGCTCCTATGGAAACACTCCCACTCGGTGACGGTCAGGGACATTAGATGAGCAGCGCCCAGTGGCTACTTATTCTCTTAAACCTTTTGGATGCAGTAAAGATGTGCTTAGTGTTGGGCGCTGTTGTTTCTCTGAGGTTGGATTTACCTCATTTTAGGATCTCCTAAAGAGCAGATTTTTCTTATTATATTCTGATACATAAAACTATAGCTTTCACATGGGGTGTACTTCATTTTATTATCAGTAAATATGTGCAGTATTTAGTGTTGCTAACACTTGTGTCCATATCATGGACGTGCAGGGATGCAGAGCCGCCTGGCATCACTTCAGCCCGTCCTGAAGAACATGAAGACCAACTACAACAGTCTGAGGAGCCAAGTCAGGAACTTCTCCCAGTTCTATGAGGCGTCCATCAGAGAGGCCCGGAGACAGGTAAGAGAGACAGAGACAGGTGAGGAGAGACAGGTGACAGAGATGGGTAAGGAAAGAAACAGATAGGAGAGAGACCGGAAAGGAGAGAGAGAAAGGTGAGGAAAGAAACAGATAAGAGAGAGACCGGAAAGGAGAGAGAGATTGGTGAGAGAGAAACAGGTAAGAAAAGAGAGAAAAAGAGACAGGTGAGAGAGATAGAGACAGGTGAGGAGAGACCGGTGAGAGAGATTGGTAAGGAAAGAAACAGATAAGGAGAGAGAGACAGGTGAGAGAGATAGAGAAAGGTAAGGAGAGACAGGTGAGAGAGATAGAGACAGATAAGGAGAGACAGGTGAGAAACAGGTAAGGAGAGAGAAAAAGAGACATGTGAGAGACAAACAGGTAAGGAGAGAGAAAAAGAGAAGGGTGAGAGAGATAGAGACAGGTGAGGAGAGATAAAAAGAGACAGGTGAGCGATAAACAGGTAAGGAGAGACAGGTGAGGAGAGAGACAGGTAAAGAGAGACAGGTGAGAGAGAAACAGGTAAGGAGAGAAAAAAAGAGACAGGTGAGAGAGATAGAGACAGGTAAGGAGAGACGACTGGTGAAGAGAGAATACAGGAAGGGGAAGAGACTGGTGAGAGAGAGACAGGTAAAGAGAGACAGGTGAGAGAGAAACAGGTAAGGAGAGAAAAAAGAGACAGGTGAGAGAGAGAGTAAGGAGAGACTGGTGAGAGAGAAACAGGTAAGAAGAGAAAATAGAGAAGGGTGAGAGAGATAGAGACAGGTGAGGAGAGAGAAAAAGAGACAGGTGAGAGAGAAACAGGTAAGGAGAGACAAGTGAGAGAGAGACAGGTAAAGAGAGACAGGTGAGAGAGAAACAGGTAAGGAGAGACTGGTGAGAGAGAAACAGGTAAGGAGAGACTGGGGAGAGAGAGACAGGTAAAGAGAGACAGGTGAGAGAGATAGAGACAGATGAGAGAGATAGAGACAGGTAAGGAGAGACAGATGAGAGATAGAGACAGGAAAGGAGAGACAGGTGAGAGAGATAGAGACAGGTAAGGAGAGACAGGTGAGAGATAGAGACAGGCAAGGAGAGACTGGTGAGAGAGAAACAGGTAAGGAGAGACTGGTGAGAGAGAGAAACAGGTAAGGATAGAGAAAAAGAGACAGGTGAGAGAGACAGGAGAGGGAAGGTGACAGGCAAGGGGAAAAAAAAAGAAAGATAGAGACAGGCGAGAGGAGGGACAACAGGTGAGGAGAATGAAAAACAGTGATAGAGACATATAAGGAGAGGGACAAGTGAGAGAGAGACAGGTGACATGAGAAAGTAAAGATAGGTAACGAGAAATAGAGAAAGTGATAGAGACAGATAGGGGGAGATACAGAGCGAGTGATAGAGACAGATAGGGGGAGATAGAGAGCGAGTGATAGACCGTCCGGAGGTTTCCTCATGTCTGTGTCCTGCAGATCTGCGATGCTGTCGTTGATGTGTCTGAAGCCAACAAGGATCTGCTGCAGAAATACCAGAGGGAGATGCAGCTGCGCAAGAGGTACCACAACCAACTGGTGGAGCTGAAGGGTGAGCGCTGCTCCGGAGCACTGATGACCGACATATACTCTACAGTCACATAGATGACCGACATATACTCTACAGTCACATAGATGACCGACATATACTCTACAGTCACATAGATGACATATACTCTACAGTCACATAGACCGACATATACTCTACAATCATATAGACCGACATATACTCTACAGTCACATAGATGACCGACATATACTCTACAAACACATAGATGACCGACATATACTCTACAATCACATAGATGACCGACATATACTCTACAGTCACATAGATGACCGACATATTCTCTACACTAAATAGATGACCGATATATACTCTACATTAACATAGATGACCGACATATACTCTACAGTCACATAGAGGACCGACATATACTCTACAGTCACATAGATGACCGACATATACTCTACAGTCACATAGATGACATATACTCTACAGTCACATAGACCGACATATACTCTACAGTCACATAGCTGACCGACATATACTCTACAATCACATAGATGACATATACTCTACAGTCAAATAGATGGCCGACATATACTCTACAGTCACATAGACCGACATATACTCTACAGTCACATAGACCGACATATACTCTACAATCACATAGATGACCGACATATACTCTACAGTCACATAGACCAAAATATACTCTACAGTCACATAGACCGACATATACTCTACAGTCACATAGATGACCGACATATACTCTACAGTCACATAGATGGCCGACATATACTCTACAATCACATAGACCGACATATACTCTACAATCACATAGATGACATATACTCTACAGTCACATAGACCGACATACGCTCTACAATCACATAGATGACCGACATACGCTCTACAGTCACATAGATGACCGACATATACTCTACAGTCACATAGAAGACCGACATATACTCTACAGTCACATAGACGACCGACATATACTCTACAGTCACATAGATGACCGACATATACTCTACAGTCACATAGATGACCGACATATACTCTACAGTCACATAGACCGACATATACTCTACAGTCACATAGATGACCGACATATACTCTACAGTCACATAGATGACCGACATATACTCTACAGTCACATAGATGACCGACATATACTCTACAATCATATAGACCGACATATACTCTACAATCACATAGATGACCGACATATACTCTACAATCATATAGACCGACATATACTCTACAATCACATAGATGACCGACATATACTCTGCAGTCACATAGACCGACATATACTCTACAGCCACATAGATGACCGACATATACTCTACAGTCACATAGACCGACCGACATATACTCCACAGTCACATAGATGACCGACATATACTCTACAGTCACATAGACCGACATATACTCTACAATCACATAGATGACCGACATATACTCTTCAGTCACATAGATGGCGACATATCTCTACAGTACATAACCGCATACTCTACAGTCAAAATAGACCGCCCATATTCTCTACAATCACATAGATGACCGACATATACTCTACAGTCACATAAATGACCGACATATACTCTACAATCACATAGATGACCGACATATACTCTACAATCACATAGATGACCGACATATACTCTACAGTCACATAGATGACCGACATATACTCTACAATCACATAGATGGACATATACTCTACAGTCACATAGATGACCGACATATACTCTACAGTCACATAGATGACCGACATATACTTTACAGTCACATAGATGACCGACATATACTCTACAGTCACATAGATGACATATACTCTACAGTCTCATAGATGACCGACATATACTCTACAGTCACATAGATGACCGACATATACTCCACAGTCACATAGATGACCGACATATACTCCACAGTCACATAGATGACCGACATATACTCCACAGTCACATAGATGACCGACATATACTCCACAGTCACATAGATGACCGACATATACTCTACAGTCACATAGATACCGACATATACCCCACCAGTCACATAGATGCCGACATTATACTCTACAGCACATAGACGACATATACTCTACAGTCACATAGATGACCGACATATACTCTACAATCACATAGATGACATATACTCTACAGTCACATAGATGACATATACTCTACAAACAAATAGATGACATATACTCTACAAACACATAGATGACATATACTCTACAAACACATAGATGACATATACTCTACAACACTAGAGACATTTTCTCTACCAATTCACCGTGCCGTATTTTTCTCCTTACGGGAAACATCCGAGTCCTCTGCAGAGTGCGGCCGCACATGGAGGCTGGAGAGGAGGAAGGAGTCTCCGCCATTATCACTGATATCAATGACGACAGCCGACTCTCTGTGCTCTACAAAGGGAAGGACAGGAGCTTCGAGCTGGATAAAGTCTTCTTACCTCACACCACCCAAGGGGGTCAATTGCAGACTTTGTCCATGCTTGTATAAACTCTGTTGTCCAGTCTTTAAGACTCTAGGGGCCATGTTGTATAAGACTGATTGTCCATTGGTTTATAAGTCTGATTGTCCAGGGGTTTATAGAGATCTATTGCCAGGGTTGTATAGAGCCTGATTGTCCATGTTTTTAAAAGAGCTCTGATTGTCCAGTGCTTGTATAGAGCTCTGATTGTCCAGTGCTTGTATAGAGCTCTGATTGTCCAGTGCTTGTATGGGTTTTGATTGCCATTGTTTTAAAGAGTCTGTTTGTCCATCTTGTATAACCTGATTGTCCAGGGGTTAAAAGAGCTTATGCCAGTGTTGTATAGAGTCGATTGTCCAGTGCTTGTATAGACGATTGTCCAGTGCTTGTATAAGTCTGTTTGTCCAGTTGTATGACTCTGATTGCCCTGCTTGTATAGAGCTCTGATTGTCCAATGCTTGTATAGAGCTCTGATTGTCCAGTGTTTGTATAGAGCTCTATTTCCAGTGCTTGTATAAGCTCTGTTTTTCCCATTTTGATAGAGATCATTGTCCAGGGGTTTGTAGGGGGCTCGATTGTTGGTTTTTTAGAGATCTGTTGCCCCTGGTTGTATAGAGCTGTTTTGTCCTTTTGTATACCGTTTGGGTTCCAGTTGGTAAAGCTCTAAGGTTCCCCCCCTTTGGGTCTTCCAGGGGGTTGAGCCAGGGGTATGTCCTGTTCCCAGGATAAATCTGATTTTTGTTTGGGAAAAAACCGTTCGGGGAAGAGTCCCCAGGGGTTTTATAACCCCGATTGGGGTTTGGTTTGCGGCATATGGTGTATGTGGCCCCCCCCCCCCCCCCCCCCCCAAACCTTTTATGGAATGACCGGGGCAGGGTTTTGAAAGGGGCTTTGGCGGGGTATATTTGGGGGTTGGTAAAAATTGTCCCAGGGTTTATGGATTTGGGGGAGTTATAGACCTATTCAGGCTTTTGCTGTTGGGGTCTTTTGGGAGGTTGTCCAGCCCTATAGTTTGGGAGCCTGTAACTCTGGTTCTGCTGTGGGGTCTTTGTAGGGGTTTTGATTTTAAATTTCGTGGAGACCCTGTTCCCCATGTTTCTGTTGGGGCTTTGTAGGTTTTAGAGGTTTGAGCCATGGAACCTGAATTGCCTGGGGGGGTTCTGAGGATTGTCCAGCCCTGTGAGATCTGTGCCCTGTACTCTGTTTTCGGGGGCTTGTAAGGTTGAGCCAGCCCTTTGAGATCAATGAGTTGTTACTCATGGTTCTTTTTGGTCTTTGTGGGTTTTACCAGACCCCTGTGAATCTTGGGACTTGTATTCATGGTTCCCCCTTGGTTTTCCCAGGAGGGACCCAGACCCTTAGACCCCGGGAGTATAAAAGGTTCTGGAGGGGTCCTGGGGATTGTAAACCCGTAGATAGGGGGAATTGTACCCCCCCCCCCCCCCCCCATTTTCCTATCCCTTCTTTTTTTCCCCCTTAACCCATGGAATCGACCAGGATTTGCGAAGGTTTTTAGGGGGGGGTAGACCTTAATCTTTGGAGCCCTGAAAGGGGGGTTGCGGGCCCTTCTGTAGGAGGTTGGCCCCCCTGTGAGATCCTGGGACCTGAATCAGGGTTTCTGCTGTGGGGTCTTCTGTAGGAGGTTTCCCCGACCCGTGGAATCCATGGGTTGTACTCATGATTCTGCTGGGGGTCTTCTGAGGGGGCGGGCCAACCCTGGATCATGGAGCCTGTTTCAGGCTTTGCGGGGGGTCTTCTGTAGGAGGCGTAGCCAGACCCTGTGAGATCCATGGAGACCTGTACTCATGGCTTCTGCTGTGGGGTCTTCTGTAGGAGGTTTTACCAGACCCTGTGAGATCTAGAGACCGTACCATGCTTCTGCGAAGGGCCTTCTTAGGAGGTTGAAAGACCCTGTGAGATTCAGGAGCCCTTTTACCAGGGTTTTCTCTGGGGTCTTTGTAGGAGGCGTACCAACCCTGTGAGATCCATGGAACCCCCCCTGACTCATGGCTTCTGCTGAGGGGTCTTCTGTAGGAGGTTTTCCAGACCCTGTGAGATCTGTGGAGACCTGTACTCATGGCTTCTGCTGTGGGGTCTTCTGTAGGAGGTTGAGCCAGACCCTGTGAGATCCATGGAGACCTGTACTCATGGCTTCTGCTGAGGGGTCTTCTGTAGGAGGTTGTACCAGACCCTGTGGCCCATGGAAAGACCTGTATCATATTCCTGCTGGGGGCCCTTCTGTAGGAGGTTTTAAACCAGACCCTGTGGATCCATGAGACTGTACCTGGTTCGCTAAAGGGTTTTCTGTAGGGGGTTTTGACCAGACCCGGAGATTTGGGAACCTTACTCGGGTTTCTGCTGGGGTCTTTGTAGGGGGTTGCCCCAGACCCGTGAATCCAGGGAAAAACCTTTACTCAGGGCTTCTGCTGGGGGTCTTCTGTGGGGGTTGTCCAACCCTGTAGATCTGGACCTGTATATGGTTTGCTGGGGGTCTTCTGTAGGGGGAGCCAGCCCCTGTGAGACCCAGGGAGACTTTTACTCAGGGCTTCTGTTTGGGGGGTCTTTGTAGGGGGTTTCCCAAACCCCGTGAGATCTATTAACATTACCAGGGATTCTGCTGAAGGGTCTTCTGTAGGAGGTTGTACCAGACCCTGTGAGATCTGTGGAGACCTGTACTCATGGCTTCTGCTGAGGGGTCTTCTGTAGGAGGTTGTACCAGACCTTATGAGATCTGTGGAGACCTGTACTCATGGTTTCTGCTGAGGGGTCTTCTGTAGGAGGTTGAGCCAGACCCTGTGAGATCCATGAGCCCGTATTTTGGGTTTTGCTGTGGGGTCTTCTGTAGGAGTTTTAGCCAACCCTGGAGATCCTGTAGACTGAAATCTTGGCTTCTGTGAGGGGTTTTCGTAGGAGGTTAAACCAATCTGTAGATTCATGGAACCTGTACTTTTGGGCTTCTGCTGTGTGGTCTTCTGTAGGAGGTTGAGCCAGACCCTGTGAGATCCTGAGACCGACTCGGGCTTCGGGGGGTTCTTCTGTAGGAGGTTTACCAACCCTGTGAGATCCGGGAGACTGTACTTGGTTTGCGAGGGTTTTCTGTAGGAGGTTGACCAGACCCTGTAGATCCATGGAGATGTCTCGGGTTCTGCTGGGGTTCTGTAGGAGGTTGTACCAGACCCTGTGGATCTGTAACCATACCATGGCTTCTGTGGGGGTCTTCTGTAGGGTTGACCAGACCCTTAGACCCTGGAGACCTTACTCAGGGTTCTGCGGGGGGTTTCTGTAGGAGGTTTACCAGCCCCGGGGAATCTGGGACTGTACTCATGGTTCTGCTGGGGGTCTTCTGTGGGGGGGCCAGCCCCTGTGGACCCCCCAGGGAAACCCTTTCCATGGCTTCTGCTGGGGCCCTTCTGTAGGGGGGGACCAGCCCCCTGT
>JAODAL010034743.1:0-43852 GCA_025379985.1 Phyllomedusa bahiana | reverse complement strand
TTGTTCACAAATGCATTTAATCCCGCCGGTTTTCTCACCACATATTTAATGGATCAAACACCTTTTAAAAAGGATGTTTTTCCTGGGTTGTATTGCCTTTTTGTAATTTTGCCAAATTCCTTTTTTTTTGCCCCCCAGTATTTTAAATTTTTTGGGGGTTTAAAAAATGAAGGGCCCCTTTTTTTAAACATTTATATTATACCACTTTCTCAATATTGTACAACAATTTAAATAATGAAACAATTCCAATGTGACCAACACTTCTTAAGTGATTTAAGACATTAATAAAAAAAGAGATGTTATTGATAGAGGCAAAGTGGCAATTTATGTTATAAGAGTTGCAAGAAGTGTGATTATTGGATCATGGGCCAAGGATGGTAGGATTTCCAAAACGTACAGTTTTGGAATGTTCTTGTGCTAGGGAAAGTGTTTTATGAGTGCACAAATGGCACCATTATGAATAAGTTATGCAGAAACTGTGCAGCATCTTGTGCGTTGTTTTGGAAGTGGGATTGGGACCAATACCATACAATGGAGCAGCTCATTATCAAAAAGAACCAGGGGGCTACCAGATGTTTCTAAAACAACAGTACAGCAATCTCTACAGTGCATGGGGCCCTGAAGCAGATGAATAGTCATTGTACCACTGCTAACAAAGTTGTTTGGGCAGAAAAGGCTTCAATTTTCTGTTTTGATTCATCTAACAGAAAAACATTGACATACCAGGTGAAAAAACAGAAACAAACTGTACAACTTTTTTTCTGTAGGCATAGCCTATTTTCAAATATGGTCTGGGGAATGTTTTTGTTGCAACATATAGGCCCATTCATCCATGGGGAAAAGGCCCCCTCTCCCCCAAATCTGGGCTTATCCTCTTGCTTTCATGTCCCCCATACATGTTGATTGACTTTCCTGGGGTGGATAGAATCTTCCAGTAATACAATCCGCCATATCACCTGGGTAGAAATGTTCAATAGTTGGTGGCAGAGTATGACCAAGACTTCCAAGTAATTCCACAAATGGAGCATCTGTGAGACCACTTTGATTCTTTTGTTTGCTCTATTGATCCTCCTCTCCGTACCTTCCAAATATGGGAAAGCCCACGTCAAAAAACTGCAATAATCTACCTTGTTGATTCATTCCCTGCCCATGCAGCTGATGCCCTTGACACACAAGGCAGTTACTTTGTAAATTAGCTGGTGGCCATAATAATGTCATACAACTGTGTATGTATATATCTGCATGCCACAATTTTGGAAAGATATGCCAGAGGGAAGATCCATAAGGCAAACATGACCAATAAGTGGTACCACAGATTCTTAATTGGATTCAAGTCTGGGGAATAAGGAAACTTGGGTAGTACTTGAAAGTTTTGGGGGCCTGTTCTCAAATGTTAGAATTTTCTTCTGTGACTGTTGCATTGTTTTTCGGAAGTGATTCACTCCAGTGAAGACAACAAGCATGTATAGATGTACATGCTCTGCAAAGGTTGATTCATACTCAGGTTGGTTGAGAGTGCCTATCAGATGGATTAAAAGGCCCAGAGAATGCCACAAACATGTTTCCCAGAGTGTAATGCTGCTACCATCTGCTTGTATTATTCCAACAATGGTTGCAGGGTGATTGTTCTCTGATGTTTCTCAATTGACATACCAACATTTCCCCATTCAGACAGGAGAACACATTGGAGAAGGGAATCCTTGGGGATTCCTGATACTGAACATTGAAGCCTCTTCTACCTATATAACTTTGCTAGCAGAGGTGCGGTGATCATCTGACTGCTTTGGAGCCACATATACAGTAAGGCTTGCTGAACTGTTGTTTTAGACACGTCTCATAGATCCCTGGTTAATTTTTGTGGTTAGCTGGTCCACTGTAGCATGTCAATCCTTCCTGGGCACCTTTATGCCCTCCCACAACAGTGGCATATGGTGTTCTACAGTTTCCATGCCACTTATTTGTAATGGTGTCATTTTTATACTCATGATATGCTTTCATCACAGCAGCATGCAAACAGTTTGCAAACTGTGGAGTTTTAAAATACTGGCATCCTTGGCCCCAAAATCATTTGTCATTCCTTTTTACAACTCTGACAAATTGTTCCTTTTACCTATTACAGCAACAAGGGATATGTGTGCAGACATCACATACCTTATATACCCAGCAATCTGGCTAATGACACGTTTTCCTTCGTGACCTAGAAATTGCAGATGTCTGAAGTAGTAATATTATGTATGTACAGCTGAAACCAGAAGTTTACATACACTATATAAAAAGACACATATGCATGTTCTTCTCACTATCTGACATGAAATCAGAATAAACCTTAGCCATTTTTAGATCAATTAGGATTTACAAAATTATGTGTATTTGCCAAATGCCAGAATAATGACAGAGAGAGAATATTTTTAAGGGCATTTTTATTACTTACTGCAAAGTCAAAAGTTTACATACATTTCATTAGTATTTGGTAGCATTGCCCTTAAACTGTTGGACTTGGGTCGAACATTTTGGAAATCCTTCCACAAGCTTCTCACAATAGTTGGTAGGAATTTTGTTCCATTCCTCCTTACATAACTGGTGTAACTGAGCCATGTTTGTAGGTCTCCCTGCTTGCACCTGCCTTTTTAGCTTTGCCCATAAATTTTCAAAAGGATTGAGATCAAGGCTTTGTGATGACCACTCCAAAACATTGACTTGGTTATCCTAAAGCCACCTGTAACAAGTTTGGCAGTATTCTTCCATTGTCCATTGGGAAGACCCATTTCCACCCAAACTTTAACTAATGTCTTGAGATGTTGCTTCAGTATTGCCACCTAATCTTCTTTCCTCATGATGCCATCTATTCTGTGAAGTGTACCAGTCGCTCCTGCAGTGAAACAACCCTACAACATGATGCTGCCACCCCCTTGTTTCACAGTTGGGATGGTGTTATTAGGCTTCCAAGTTTCTCCCTTTTTCCTCTAAATGTAATGATGGTCATTATGACTAAACAATTCAATTTTAGTTTTGTCAGACCACAGGACATGTCTCCAAAAATGTAGGTCTTTGTTCCTGTGTGCATTTTCAAACATTAATCTGGCTTTTATGTTACTTTTAAAGTAATGGCTTCTTCCAGGCATAGTAGCCTTTCAGCCCATGATGATACAGTACTTGTTTCACTGTGGATAATGACACAATCTTACAAGCTTTTGCCAGCATCTTCACAAGGTCTTTTGCTTCTGTTCTTGGGTTGAAATGAACATGTTGGACCAAAGCACATTCATCTCGGAGACAAAACCCGTCTCCTTCCTGAGCGGTATGATAGACCTTCCCATCTTGTTTGTACTTGCTTATACTTGTTTGTATAGATGAACGAGGCACCTTCAGGTATCTGGAAATTGCACCCAAGGGTGATTCAGACTTGTGCAGTCCACAATTCTCTTCCTAATATCCCATTATGTTACACACAAAAGCAGTGTAGTAATTCTAGTGTATGTAAACTTTTGACTTTGCAGAAAGTAATAAAACATGGCTTACAAAATTCTCGCTCTCCTTATTCTGGCATTTGGCAAATACAAATAATTTTGGTAATCCTAATTGACTAAAAAAGGGTAAGGTTTATTCTGACTTTATGTCCAGATAGTGAGAAAAATGAATTATATATATATATATAATATATATATATATTAAAATATTATATATATATATATTGTAAAGCCCCCAAGGGCAAGGTGGTAAACGAGGTATACATAGGCCCCCGAGTTCTCGCTCAGTATGGAGGGAGTAATACAGGTCACCGAGAGGCCTGGCCTCGGTGGGGTGGAAGCCGTCACTTCGTTTGTGTCAGCTGCATTAGGCGGTTGGCACATGTTTATCAAAGTAGTTTAGCTGTAGAAACACAGCTTAGTCCGGGTTCGGCTTTTACCGGGAGCAGTCAAAGAGTTGGGTGGGTGGCTGCTCCCCCATGTTCCAGTGCCAGGGTTTCGTCTGGCTGTATAAGTCAGCTAGTCAGCTGACTGTGGGTGTGTCCGCAGTTACAGGCCAGGAAGCTGGGCCTGAGAGGCTACACCACAAGCTCCAAGCTATAAGACAATAGTAAGGATTACTTTTGTTTAGTTAGCGCTCGGACGAGCAGGAGTTTATGTTGTATATTGTATTGATGTACGTTTTGGTTGCCATTTCACACAATAAACGTCGGACAAGAACCGTGCTTCTGCTACAAGGCTGTCTGTGTCTCCATTTTCCCTGTGACATCGCTGTACCACCGAGCTTACCCCCTTTCAAGTTGGTGGAGGATGCGGGCATACGTTTAAGAGACTGTACTCTTGTGGAGACTTACACCCGTTTAACAGACAGTTGATGAAATCCCATGTCCTGGGTAAAAGCGGCCACAGTGTCAAAACCTGAGATGGCGAGCATGGAGGAACTAATAAAACAGCTGGTGCAGTCAAACCTCCACCTGAAACAAGCCTTTACTGCAGAGCAAGAAACTAACGCACAGCAACGACGTGTGCATGAGGAAGCCATAAAGGCGCAAAGTGAAACAAACCTTCTGTTGGCGCAGGTTCACCAGAGAGCGGCTAAGGAGCAGCAACAGGTGAATCAGTCCCTGCAACAGCAGATAAAAGCTTTGCAAAAGACAAGGGTGACTAGGGTGCAGCGGCACCCCGACATCTCATGCAGAGCGCCCTCAGGAAAATGACAGCCGAGGATGACGTCGAGGCCTATCTGTGCACGTTCGAAAGAATCGCTGAGACGGAACAAATACCCCAAGACCAGTGGGCGGACGTGCTAGCCCCCTTTCTGACGGGAGAACTTTGGCGTACTTTGATTTACAGGTCCATGATGCCAAAGTCTATACCAAGCTCTGGGGAGAGATCCTGGCTCGGCTCGAAGTAACCTTGGCTGTTCGGGCACAGTGTGTGTACTCCCGGGTACAACCGAATAAAACCTGCGGGTCACAGATGTACGACCTGTTCCATCTGACAAGCAAGTGGCTGCAGCCAGAGGAGCTGACGTCTGCACAGATCGGCGAACGGGTGGTGTGGACAGTTCTACGTGCCCTGCCTGTGAGGATTCAACGCTGCCTAGGGTACACCGATCCAAAAAGCGTGGATGAGCTGGTGTCCGTTGTGGAGCGTTTTACCGCCACAGAGGACTTCCTATAGGACTTGCATGCCCCAGGGAACCAGACAAGACCATCAGCTGGTAAGACTGTTCCTATTACTAGGGGGGCGAGACTGTACGGCAAGGAGGGTGGCACGCTGTCAGAGCGCATGGTAAACGATTTCCAAGTCCCAAAAAGGACTTACTACTAGGGCTCATGGCCATGTAGTCTGCTGGCGCTGCTAGGGCCTGGGTCATGTGGCTGCTAACTGCCCCCCATTCAAAATCGAACCCATGGATTGTGAATTGGGTAAGGCGCAGGTCGTATTATGCCAGGCATGCGGTATGCTGTCCAAAGGCGACATATGGATGGACCGGCAGGTGTGCCCTGTCAGAGTGGAGGGTCATTCCAGTAACGGCTCTCATGGACTCGGGGAGTACTTAGTGTCTTTAGTCCAAGCCGGTCCTGGTTACCTGCGGCTAAAATCCAGACCCGCTGCTTGGGAGTCATATGTATTATGGGGACATTACGGACTATACCACGGCCATGGTTCAGTCGGTGGAGACTCCCATGTGGGTCTGCTGAGCCATGAAGTGGGATGTAGTTGCAAGGACTTGCGTACCATGTTATTGTGGTCGGGATTTCCCATTGTTTTGGAACATGTGGGAAAACAAGCAGAAGCAGGGGTTTGTAAATCACGAAATACGTTTAAATGTGTGTAACCCTGTCACGTCAAGCGTGCCCATGAAGTGGGGGAGATTTTCCTCTGGAGGTTGCTGGCAGGGGAATCAGATGAAAACTCCCCCTGAGATAGAGGTTCTCAAGTTTGAAAAATTGCCCAGGGGGAGTATGTGTACCGAGAATTAAGGGATCCTAATTTAGCTGAAGTGCTTTAAAAATGTGGAAGATTATCAATGGCGTCCTCCAAGTCCTGTCATGAGTTGGGGTATTCACCATTTTGCAGTCCTAAATGACCTCCTGTATAGAAATAAAAAAGACTTAGACTGAGGTCATAGAGAGCTGGTGGTGCCACAATCTCATTTTTCGATCGGTATTGGAGCTAGGTCATTCAATGTGCTAGGGTGGGGGCACCTAGGGGTGGAAAAAACCCGGGAACGTAAGAACGGAATTTTTTTGGCTAGGATTTATAGGGCCCCATCAGAGGACTGCTCGCCAGTCCTGTTCCAGAATTGCCAAATTAATGCACCCAACGGCCACAATTCCGTACATCCACTGGTTTACAACTACCCTATTTGATGTTCCGTTTCGAACGTATCGACTTGGACCAAGTAGGCCCACTCCAAAGTCGGCAAGGGCGGTCACAGCAATCATATTAGTCGTGCTGGATTATGCCAACCCGTACCCAGAAGCATCCTACTATTAGAAAAATACGTTCTTCTAAAGTCATTGCTCGCGAAAACTGTTTCAGATGTTCACCAGAACCGGCATCCATAAGGAGATCTTGACAGACCCAGGGGACCCTTTTATGTCAAAAATTACAAGGGCTATGTCGGCTCCTGAAAAATCACCAATTCTGAATATGTCCGTGTTTCCATCCTAGACGGGATGGCTGGTAGAACGCTTCAACCGACTCTAAAAGGATGTTAAAAGAGGTAGTGGGCACAAAAGATGGGAAGGACTTGGCGACTTAATGTTTTCCAATACGAGAGGTACGCAGGCGTCACGGGTTCTCTACCAGTTTGAACTGCTGTATGGTAGGCATCCCAGGGGGCTATTAGGGAATGGCAAAGGAAGACCTGTTAACAGGAGCCAACCCCACTCCGCAGTGGTATTGACCACCATAGAGATATGCATGACAGGATTGGGGGCAGTTATGCCCAATTCGTAAAGAACAATGCAGCAAGCTCAGGAATCACAGGCCAGAATATACAATAGGTATGCGAGGTTAGGTGTTTTAAAACCAGGTGATCGGGTGATGGTTTTAGTGCGACATACAGGAGTAAATTCTCGCTAAGTGGCAGGTCCTTTGAGGTCAGGGAAAAATGTAAGCGAGGTAAATTAAAAGGTATACCATAAGGGAAAAGAAAGCCTTACAAATTTACCATATAACCTCTACTAAAACCATGGAAGGACAGAGAGGTTCTGTACAGCAGAATGGGTGGCCAAGAAAAGTACCCAGCCACGGAGTTAACCGAGGGTACGTATATTACAGTCATTTTAGCAGTTCTAGGTACAAGAGGTCAGAGAGTTCCTGCAGAAGAATAGAGAGACCTTCTCAGAAGTAACCAGGTCGGACTAAATATTATCGAGCATGACATTGAGACAGACCCCGGCCAAAAAGGGTGAGGCTGAGGCCATATCGGGTGCCAAGAAGTAGAGGAAAGCTATGCAGAGGAGGTACAGAAGATTGTCTCTTTGGGGAGTGTTATACGAGAGGTCAAAAAGTGGATGGTCTAGCACCATACGTCTTATCCCTAAAACCTGATGGCACTCTCAGGTTTTGTTAATGACTTCCGGAGGTTAAATGAGGGTGTCATAGTTTGACGACATACATTGCCAAGGGTGACGATATTGATTGAACGGCTGGGCCCTGGCAAAGATATATTACCACCCTTGACCTGTCCAAAGGGTACCACAAACAATGGCAAGTGCCACTCACCAGGCAGGCGAGAGAAAAAAACGCTTTTTCTACACCTGATGGTCATTTTCAGTTCGTAGTACTCCCTTTTGGACTACTGGGGCTCCACAGCAAATTTTCACAAAAAAAGTCTGATGATTACATCCTACTAGCCCGACAGAGCATTTGCAGCGGGCCATACTTAGATGATGTGGTCATTTTTAGCATCAGACTGGCGGTTTGGATCTACATAAGGCCAGGCAGTGGTAGACTCCTCCCGGGAGGATGGCTATGACAGCAATACTAAAAAGTGTGCGTTACGGTCTTGAGGTGGCTACGCTATTGGGGTTACTAATATTGGACGTGGGGTTATTTAAACCACAAATGGATAAGGTGGAGGATATTAAAAAACTGGCCACAACAGTCTCAAAAAAGCAGGTTGTCACGGGGGTGGCGGGCTCGTGCCCACCGCGACATTACCCGCCTCGCAGGGGGTCGGCGCGGCAGCCCGCGACCCAACCACTTGCATGGCTCGGCCTCAGGCGCCGCCCCTCTACCAGCCGCGCTACGGTGAACCACGCTCATGCCTGTCCCGGCCGTCGTGAGGTGGCCGCCGCTTAAGGAGCAGCGTGCGCACGGCTTCTCTGGAATTTAAAGGCAGTGTCCCGATAATTGGTTTATTTGAGGGCGCTGGTCCGATTTATGGTAATTCCGCCCCCAGTTATTCCTGCCATGTCTGTTGGTGTGTTACTAGTGTCTAGGGAGTGTAATTGCTATTCCGTCCTGATTTACCCGTGTACCAGTCCGCCTGCTTACGTTTCCTGACCTTGCCTGTTTGCCGATCCCTGGACCGTCTGCCTGCCTTGACACGAACAACTCTTGCCGCCTTGCCCTGACCTTCTGACTGTTCCCGACTACGCCTCGGATTACGTTTTGTAACCACTCTGTACCACGGCCGCCATAGCAAGCAAGTCACGTCAGGGGTAAATGGACCTGGTAGCCTCACGCCGCCAGGCAAAGTCATCCCGCTTTGCGTAGGGCTCTGGTGAAACCGGGGGGTCTACCTTAGATTCCGTTCACTGGCATGGTCAAGTAGAGTGTGGCTTAGCTATCACCGCTTGCGTTGGCACAGCAGATCCACTTCCCGGCTTACCAGTTCAGGACGGACTTGGTATTCCGCCCTGGGTAACTCTGCCTGATCTCCGGGTACATCTCTACAGCTGTCGCCCAGCAGAGTTCAACGATCGACCAGCTAGCGGCCATGATGCAGAACCGGCGGGACCGTCTGCTACCTGGCTGCCGTCTCTGACCTGATCGTTGCTCCGGCATCCATTGCTATACCTGCTTCGGGGCTCCTTCTCTGCATCTGCCACTCCCCCTCAACGCTACGATGGTGAACCAAGGAAATGATCCGTGGGTTCATTCAAGCCAGTGCTCCATCCACCTCAAAATGATGGGGCATCAATTCCTACAGAGCGAGGCCAAGGTGGCATTCTTTATCAGCCTCTTGTCTGGAGAAGCTTGGCTTGGGCTATGGACAGTATGGGGATAGAGGGGGATCCTCTTGAGAGAGGACTCCAAAATGCCTCCGGGGGTTTTCGCCACAGTCTTTGAGGAACCTGGACGCACATCTTCGGCTACAGCCTGCGCTGCTCCGGCTTCGTTCAGGGCGACACTTACAGGCGGTTCAGTAATTCGGTGCAGTTTCGCTCTCTTGTTCGGAGCTGGGCTGAACAACGGAGCGTTGGTGGCGACATTTTGGCAAGGCCTATCGGGGCGAATCAAGGACGAGCTCGCCGCTAGGGATCTACCTGACTGCCTTGGATGATCTAATCCTATTGGCACACGAGTGGATATTCGCTTCGCCGAAGGCAACAAGGGGGGGGTAGGCCACTTTTTTCCCCGGGCCTTACAACGGGAAAACGTTCCGTCCACGCCGTATCACTGCTTGCTCAGATTCCAGCGGTCACCTCTTCTCCTTCAACGATCTTGAAGAGGAACCTATGCAGGTCGAGAGACGCCCACCTGTCTCAGGAGGAAGGTTCTCAGTGTCGTTGAAGCAGCTGTGCTTCTAATGTGGCGGTTCTGGCCATTTCTTTGGGGGGACTGTCCGGTGCGCCCGGGGAAACTTACGCACCTAGGGCTCGTAGGAGAGGACAACCCTAGATAGGGGGGGGGGGGGGGGGAGGCGGGTCTGTCAGAACGGCCCTCTCCCCGTCTGGCCATGACCCGTATATATTGGTGCTTCTCCCCGGACAGCACCTTCCAGGCCACCGCCTTTTTTGATTCAGGATCGCAAGGGAAACTTCAAAGCCACGACTGGTGGACCAAAAGGTTTCGTCTTCCTGTGTCTCCGTTGATGAAACCCATGTTCGTCTCTCGGTTAATGGCGAATGCCTTATGGACGTATCGCTTCGTACGGCCCCACATCTTCTTGCAAAATTGGGGATCATCGCAAGGAGACGTGCGTCTTTTAGTCCCTTACCTCGTCCTGCTCGGAGGATCCTTTTGGGCCTTTACTTGGCTACAGGACCATACCCCGACTTAGGATTGGAGACAGGGGAGTCATGCGTTGGGGTCCAGTGTCTCTCTCGTTGCCTGTCCAAGCCGCAATCGCCCTCAAGTCGGCCTCCCGGAAGCTTGCCAAGCCTCTCCAGGTCTTACCTTCGCTTACTGGGACTTTGGCCGATGTCTTTTCGGGTGAGTCAGGCTGAAACGTTTTCTCCACACGGCATTATGATTGGTCCCTTTGACCTGCATACGAGCTGTACTCCTCAAGAGGCCGGGATTTACCCTCTCTGTCCGGAGACTAAGGCGGGATGTATGAGTCACATCATGGAGAACCTCCGCAAAGGATTCATCCGTAAGTCCTCGTATCCGGCTGGAGCCGGCTTCTTATTACGTGGAGAAAATGTCGGGGGTCCCTCCGGCCCTGCATCGATTTTTCGGGGCTTGAAAAAAATTACCATCAAAAAACCAGCTACCGTTGCCATTGATCTCCGAACTCTTTGACCGCCTGCGTGGGGCGAAAATATTTTCTAAACAGAATATTCGTGTGGCCTACAATTTAATCCGCATTAGGGATGGTGATGAATGGAAAACTGCATTTAATACCCGGGACGGCCATTTTGAGTATTTGGTTATGCCTTTCGGTCTCTGCAAGGCCCGGCAGTATTTCAGAATTTAGTCTATGAGAATTTTCAGGACCTTACTCTACGTATGTGTAATCGTCTACTTGGACGATATCCCTCATATTCTCCACAGAGCTAGAGACTCATCGCCACCATGTCCGCCAGGTCCTCTGGTGACTCCGCACCTCATCAGCTCTTTGCCAAACCCGAGAGTGTCTGTTTGAACGTACCAGCTTACCCTTCACCTAGGGTTACATCAGTCTCAGATAGGGGTATCCAGATGGATCCTACCAAGCTCTCCGCGGTGTTGCAATGGACACAACCGGTGGGCCTCCGGGCCATTCAACGTTTTTTTGGGGTTTGCTAATTATTACAGACAATTTATTTTCCCCACTTCTCTACACTTGTGGCTCCTTGGTGGCTCTAACTGGAAGAAACGCCAATCCCATGCCTGGCCCCCAGAAGCTCAAGACGCTCTTAAACCAGGCTCAAAGCTGCATTTGGCATCGCTCCGGTCCTGTCTCGCCCAGACCCTAACCGTCCGTTTATTCTGGAAGTAGATGCCTCTTTCAGTCGGCGCGGCGGGTTCCTGCTGCAAGAGATCCTCCTCCGGTAAAACTTCGTACCTGTGGGTATTTCTCCAAAACATTTCTATCTTGCGAGAAGAATTCTCTTTACCATAGTTGATCGAGAATTACTGGCCATTAAAGCTGGCTCTGGAAGATGCACGTCACCTGCGAGGAGGGGGTCACCACACTATTGATATCTTCACAGACCATCAAGAACTCCTGTATCTGCAGTCGGTCAAACGCCTGAACCCCGGCAGGTACGGTGGTCACTATTCTTTGGCGTTTTGACTTCTCGTCTACATTTTCGGCCGGCCGAGAAAAAACGTTCGGGCGGACGCTCTCTCTCGTTTCCTCGGGATACTGGTGGGTCTCGTCCTCCTCCCCAGCCACATTGGTCCCCCTGAGCGATTCGTCTCGGCCGCCCCTTGGATCTCCAACGGCCTACCCCCCGGAAGACGTATGTGCGGCCTGCCTTGGCCCTATAGTCTGATGTGGGGACACGTTATCGTACGGCTGGGCTACCCTGGAGTCCATAGGTCGCTAACTAATGATCTCCGCTATTCGGTTAGCCTACTATTGCACAGGATGTCAGGGACTTTGTTCTAGCCTGCACCTCCTGTTGCCCGGAATAAGGTCCCTCGTCTCAAACCCGCGGGCCTTTATTCAGCCTCTCCCCTGTGCCGGAAAAAACCTGGACACATGTAAGCCATGGACTTCTTTACTGTCTCCCGTCCTCTTCCGGAAAAACACAGTCAGCTGGGTCGTGACCGACGTTTTTCAAAATGCTCACTTTGTCCCACTGCTGGGTTCCCTACTGCTCTCTGCTGGCCCAATATTTTTTCAGTCACGTTTTCGTATTGCATCGATCTTCCCGTTACACAATTGTCTCTGCCAGGGGAGTCCAGTTCATGCAAAATTTTGGCGGGCTTTGTGGTGGTCAATTGAAGGGTTCGATTAGACTTATCATCCGCATACCACCCTCAAACGAAAGGGCAGGTAGAGGGGGTCGTAATTCGGGACGTAATTCGGTCCGTAATTACGCGCCGGAGTGCGCCAATTACGGGCTGAATCCGTCCTGGTAACTATGGTAATCCTCAGTTCTCATAGAGAACTATGGATATGTCTCCTTCCCTGCTCGGCGAATTACGCCGAGGGGGGAAGATAATTCACATGCGTCACTTTCTAGAGGCGTATTACGCGCGCTAGCAGTGGAATTCTTATGGGCCGGCGTGGGTGCCGGCCCCCCCGCTCCCTTCCTGCTCCCGCCCCCGGCCACACCGGCGTAACTGCGGGGCGTAATTACGACCGCAGCTAAGCCCGTATTGAAAATAAGCCTAAGGGATTACTTTTGTTTAGTTAGCGCTCGGTCGAGCAGGAATTTTTTTTGTATATTTGTATGACGTACGTTTTGGCTGCCATTTTCGCACATATAAACGCCGAGACAAGAAAACCGTGCTTTGCTCAAGGCTGTCTGTTGTCTCCATTTGCCCTGGGCCTTGCTGTTTTTTTTACCACAGAGCTTACCCCCTTACAAATAATATATTTATATATATTATATTAATATTTATAATATATAATATATTATATATATATATATATATTATTATTTATATATATATATATATATATATTTAAATATTCCTTTTATATTTATATATATTTAAATATATATTATATATATGGTTTGATATATACTTTATATAAATATATTTTTATTTTAGATATATATAATATATATATATAGTATATATATATTTATATATATATCTATATATTATTGTATGTATACTTTCCGGTTTTCAATGTATGTATATTTGTATTTTTATAAGGTATTTATGTATGTTTGTATGTATGTATATATATAAATAGATAGATGGATAGATATATTATATATACAAGGTCAATCCAACAAAACGAAGGCACCAGAGTTGAAGATGCAAATTGAATTGCAATTAGAGATGATCGAACCCTAAAAAGTTCAAGTTCAAGTCAAGCCATGAACTCTGAGAAGTTCAGTTCGAAGTTTGAGTCGAACTCAAACTTTGAACCCCATAAAAGTTAATGGCAGGTTAATTTTTATACCTATACAGGTGAGCAGAAGCTGTGATTACCATCATAAAAAAGTACACCAACACTGGCGAATTATATGCCGGGCATCGACCATTGAAATGCGCCTGAAAATGATACACTGTGTGCCCCCATACATATAGCATATCATTGTTAGTGTATGTAATGCGCCTATCAATGCGCATTGCGCACGGAGGCGCATAACATATCATCACTTGGCTTATTAATTGGCGCTTAATTTATTGTTAAGGTATACCCCCACCGTGACGCCAGATTTTTGAGAGGATCGTACTTTCAGGCGCACTTTACACTGATTTAATGTGCCTAAAAACTATTAAAATAGCATGTTGAATGTGATGTAGAACGTGAATATTTACTCGAACGAACAGTAAAATGTTCGGCTCGGCTCGAGTTCTAAAAAATCATGAAATTCGACTTGAACTTAACTTTTCTTGAACAGTTCGATCAACACTAATTGTAATCTATATTGTGATTATGATTCTATTACAAGATTTAACCGTAGTCCAGTACAAAACATTTTTTGTATATATTGGGCGTTTCCAATTGTATCTCAAGATAAAAACACAATTTTAATATAGTACTGCATAAGTTCACTTGTCTTTTATGCTATATAATTATGAGATGAAAAATTGGTAGTCATGTAATAGGTTGATATAATAACTTGTTATTGAATAACCATTTGCTAATATGCATTACAAATATATGCTGAATAGTACATAATACTAAGAATCAATTCCAAGAGTGATAAGTGATTACTAATAATTAGTTATTAGTTATAATTAGTTATTATTTACAGTCTGACCACCGTGAGAGAAAACGAGCATATATAAACACAGACCACAATGGCGACTGTATCTCCAATGCATGTTTTGCTGTTGCTGTATTATCTTGGATATACCTATACAATTTTAAATTGTAATTTTACATTTACATCTTTAAACATTAAGCCCATCAAAGTCGATAAAGGTTTACTTTCATTTATACTTTCACTCTTTTAGATATTGCACTGTATATTACTTTCAATATATCTCATCAAAGTCTCAGCTTTAAACTTTCCCTGCTTTGATCCCATTCACTTTTTTATTTTGTTTTATTTACCCCCTTATTTAAGGGTACTGTAAAAAATTGCTCTATTATTTGATGTTGACCTATAGCTGACCTGAAAGCAAAACAAATTTCTTTGGATAGAAATTACTACAAGGTTAGATACTACAGTAAGTCTTTTCATTATATTTATTATTTATCACAAAAAACAATCTTGCAATTAAGATGGTACTAATTTTTTATAATTGTAATAAATAATTGAAGCAGAGAATTTAAAGGTCATGTTTTATTCACTTTGGTAAAGACTATTATAATAGCTAACATTGCCATTAAGTGCATTATATGCTTGCAGACTGGATAATGATTATGAATACATTCAGTTTAGTAATAATTGTTTAACATTTAGGCTAAACCACAGTGTCTTTAAAAGGGTTGTCTGGTTTAGAAAACACAGTCCAAATACTCTTCTAGGTAATTACAATTAATAGACCCCCCATCTTTGAACCAGAGCAGAAAGCAGCTACAAATAGGACTTTGTACATCTGCACAATACACAGACATCTCATTTATTGTAATGGATTTCATGCAATGCTTTAATTCCCCTGTGGTGGCACTGCAGGGAAATCAGACATTTTCTGTCACATTCTGCACATATTGCAACTGACAGCTTGGGGCCCCAGCAGTGGGACACCCTGTTATGTCATTACCATCTGGGGACTCTTCATATAATCTGGATTGTCCAAAGTATAAAGCCTACTAAAAAAAGAACCTGTCACTGTTACAGATCTATTTACATTTAAGTATCAGTGGGATGTTTTAATAGACTTGTATTTGTAATTCTAATACATTTTTAATCAGTCTATTCCTTTTGCAGTTGGGGCTTGAAAAGGAAAAGGAGGAAATCAATTTCTTTTAAAAGGAGATTCCATGATCAATTTTTTAAAAACCTTTTTTTGGCTCTTTTCAAATGTCATGTATATGGTGGTGAGCATGTTCTTAGGGCTTTCAAAAAAACTAAAACTAACTAAATATTTCTTATGCAAAAGGCAGTTTATACCCATATTATGCACAATCGAGAATATAAATGCAAATGCTAAGATTTGAAGTTTGGAAAACACAAAGAAAAAATTATTATCGGGAAACAAGACCTATCTGATATGTTGTGATACTGTAATGGCACACATTAAAATACCATCCAAATAGCTAGTGCTTTTACATAAATTATAAAAAGATGTGTAAGTGGTATGAAGCTTCCTGTAATGGCACTGCTTATAATTTATATATGAGTTAAAATATCATTTGAAAAGCTGCCAATCCTACAGCATAACACAGTTATGAATATACAGTAGTTCTAAAAATTGCTGTTGGGTAATCATGAGTTAAGGAGCTTTACTACTCTAAAACATGGACTCTTGGTTGAAGAGGGTGTGAAACTGCTAAAAAGTAAATATTTTTTGTATCATCACTGAAAAATAAACTGGTTAAAATTAAACTTTTAATGTTTAATTCTAAAACAAGACAACCCGTCTCTTCTCCTAGTTCCAAATGGTATAGATAATAACAATAAATGATAGCATATAGGCATCAAACAAAAAACCATAGAGTTATTTTAAACATCAATATTCCTCCATATACAGTATCTTGTAGGTTTCTTACTTATGACACCATTCAGGCTTTAGGGGTCACTGTCCAAAAAACTAGTCCATAGGTCTAAATACAATATTAATATTTCTCTCCCATGAGCCAAAAACCATATGTATAATATGTTGGTGCCCAGACTGTTCTGCTGAAGGTGGCAGCTCTGCAAGAAGACAGGTAAGTATATGTGCCTGGGGAGGTGAGAGCTAGAGGGAGAAGGGGGGTGGGTGAGAGTATGGGAGGGGATTAGAGTGGTGAGGAGAGTGTAGGAGGAGGATTGGAATGGTGTGGAGGAGGGGTGATTTAGAGAGGGAAGTGAAAGGTTAAAGTTGGGGGAGGGAGGTTTTTTTTTTAGAGTGGAGGGGAAGGGAGGGGGTTTAAAGTTGGAGGTGAGGGGGTAAGAGTGGGGTTAAGAAGGTAAAGAGTGGGGGTTCGAGGTGGTGATGGAGTAATGGGCACACAGTTTTCCTATCTTAGAAAAGCAGGGTAATGCTCATCTGGGTGAGACCCAGCTTTTCTAACATCAGAAAACTGTGTCATCTGTAGGTGATGGGACATCATCTAACTCTCTTTGAAGCTGGATAGACTATCAATCACCAAGAAAAGCTGGGTGATTCCCTAATCCCCCACAAGTGGCATTCAACTTTCCCATGACAGGAAAACTGGATTGCATGAGTGGTATGTTATGGAATCACCCAGCTTTTCTGCTTGTGGGATGGAATATCCAGTGTTCAGGAAAGGTGATTGATCACCATCCCCCGCACAACTTTCCTGGATGCTGGATATGGTATCCGGCCTTTGGTAGGGTGTAAGGGCCCATATAGCTAGGCAGGCAGGTTCCATTGGTGTTGAAAAAAAAAATAACTTACCTGTCTCCATGATCCCTCAATGTGATGAGCGGCCGGTCAGCCCCTGAGCCTGGTGCAGGTGGGGCGGTGATATAACGTCATCGCATTACCCATGTCAGCATTGGTAGGCTTAAGCCTAAGGCTTTAGGCTTACTAGGCAGGTTAATAGAGCAGAGACCCATGAACAACAAGTAACAGACCTGGAAAGGAGTAGGGGAACATCTGAGGAGAAGGAAAGAAACAGGGAAAAACATAATTTTCATGCTCTGTTGACCGGCACAGAGTGACATCTGACAGGGTGCTGAACTGCAACCTCCTTCTCTCCTGCGTGTTACATGTCAGTCTGTACTGATATTGTACAGGGGAGGTGGAGCAGGGCAGCACCACATTGAAGAAACATCCTCCCCATTCAAGTAACTACCGCCAGCCAGGTGGGATTACTACTTTGCACCTCCTTACTGAGAGGCAGAGGTAGGCACTCCAGACGGTCACCTATCTCTGCCTACCCATCATTCTGGCCCTGCCAGTTTCACCAGATTTGGGTTGTTTGATATTTCAGCCCAAAGCGGGTGGTAAACTAAGGCTTAATACTTGCATGAGACCAATAGAAGACAAATACTGAAAGGGAAAGTTGAAAAGAACTTTGAAGAAATTGTTCAAGAGGACATGAAACCACTCACAGGTAAATGAAAGGGCTCCAAACGCTGCTCACAGATGGTGTTTGGCCAGTAACAACCCCTGTTGTGGAAGACCCGGGTCTTCATAAAGTTGGGTTGTTTGGGACTAGAGCCCAAACTGGGTGGTAAAGTCCAACTAAGGCTAGATACTGGCTTGAGACCAATAGAAGTAAGGTAGCATAAGGGAAAATTGAAAAGAACTTTGAAGAGAAGGTTCTAGAGAGCATGAAAGACTAAGAACTAAACAAACAAGGTCGAATTATGCCCATGAACAGTATCAGACAGGCAGCAGCGCCATTTACTGCAGGAACCCAATCTCCCCAGAGTCAGGTTGTTTGGGATTGCAGCCCAAAGCGGGTAGTAAACTTCATCGAAGGCTAAATACTGGCATTAGATCAATATCATACATATACCATCTTGCTTTTTCATGTAATATAAGTAGCAACAATAATTACATGAAGTCTTAACTATAAATGAACAAAAGGTTTTGCAAATTATTTTTGATATCAGTATTTAATATAGACTTCATCAGCTTTGGATATGATCACTTTATATTACATAGAGAGATTAAAGGAGTATTCTCATCTTAGACATTTATGACATATCAGCAGGATACTTCATTTATTCTGCTTTGAAGGCCAAATGGGCCTTCATAAGTCCATTTGCCCTATATGCTATATGAGATGAAAATTCCCTTTGATGAATATTTTGTAGACCAAGAAGCTCAGGATAAAAAGACATGCAGGGCCTTTACAAAAATGAATGAAAAAGAAAATGTAATGACAAGAGGAATATATAGCCAGACACTTAACTATTTACTAAAACAGCATACTGCATGGAATTTGGCATCAAGTCTTAAAGCCGTGACCCAGATTTTAAATTTAAATAAATGCATGTTAGAAATAACTTTTTATAGCTAGTAGTGTCTTAGAATGCCATAAATTTTAGATTTCTTAAAATAACAAACATATGATCTAATCTAACTAAAGAAGTGAAAAAACTACATATGAAAATGTTTAAAAACGTCATGCTGATTGCCCTTCTATGCTAAAAATAAGGAAACAAAGGAAAATACATTTCCCCAACCTATATAACTGGAATCTGTCATTCTGTCAACATTTTACCTTAGGCTATTGAAACACTCATATAAAATATATAAGATTGCCCTAAAGTCACTACAAAATTAAATGTAATAAAAACAAATATGCTATGTAATGAAACCAGCATTGGCAAATTTAAAGTGATCTTTTAAAAATAGAAACACTTGTTAGAAGGGGAGCCTATGCTACCAGCAACAGGTGTCTGCTACTGTATAACGTACAGCTTTCATCCTGCTACAAAAACTAGGATCTGAGATTACTTAGATCCTAACTTTTTTAACCCCTTGGATACCAAAATTGGCCAACATCTTGAATGATAGTTGAGCAAAAGTAATGCAATCTATAGGTTCTTTAGATATAAAACCAGCTTTAAAGATGGTCAGGTGTGCTCAGTAATAGAAAAAAACAAAAACTATTGGGAACAGTAGTCTACAATGGGATGATATAGTCCCAAATGATACACAGTACATCCTAAAGGTGTGTAAGCCTTTTACTCACCTCCGAGACGATAGCATCTTTTTTAGTAAAAGTAACGAAACCACTTTTTATTCATTGGGAGATTACAAAATACCACCAATTTGCAACGTTTCAGACCATCCAAGTGTGGCCTTTCTCAAGCAGCATAAATTAGTGGTGTGTAAACATATGTATATAAAGGTACAAAGAATCTCCCAAAATACATTTAAACCAATGCGGTAACAACATCAATTAATAATTATAAAACAACTGTGCTGATAGCAGTGCAAAGGATCAAATAGTGACAAGCACAAACTTTAAACCAATAAAATTACTACTACCTCTCTCTACGGGTAATCCTGACAAGGGATGCTTGCTGCATGTTTACTGTCGGGTTCTGGCGTCCTCTAACATGTACTGCGCATGTCCGGAAAAAGAATACTTGCGCCGAAGAGTTCCGGATATCACTAACCTCGCCAGCTTTATATCTGACAAATGCGCATGCCCGGGACATCAACACGGAACATAAAGGATTATGTTACAAAACAGGTAAAGGATATTTAAGACCAAATCTAATATTAATGGCAACAGTTTCCATTACAAAACTTGCTGCAATAAGCATACACATCATTATATTTAACGGCACGTATATATCTATCTGAAATATAGTATTTCAGATAGCAGTTGCAACAACCCAAGCAAGGGAAATTACCCTTACTAGGAGCTGCCAGAAGTGGTTGTGTTGATTTTCTTTTAGATCCAAAATATGAGTGGACCAATTTGTCCCACAGATTTTTATTTGTTGACAATGGAATCCTTCTTCCACCTACCTAACCTTGTTCTTTGCAATAATCTCTTTGGATACCCCCAAGACACGAGCTTCATTTTGAAGTAATGGATGTGATACATGTGATAGATATCGAGCATATTTGATGATAAAGATCAATTTGAAATAAGACTTATTTGAGGAATTAATTATTTTCATTTCTATTATTAATATTCTGCAGTATAATAAAAGAGGTTGGTAACAATTAAGATTTATGTATGAGCAGGGTCTTGTGATGATTGGGGTCTAGATTTTTAGACAGTAAACATGTGGCAAGCATCACTTGTCAGGATTACCCGTATAGTGAGGTAGTAGTAATTTTATTGGTGTAAAGTTTGTGCTTGTCACTATTTGATCCCATGCACTGCTATCAGCACAGTTGTTTTATAATTATTCATTGATGTTGTTACCTCATTGGTTTAAATGTATTGTGGCAGACCCAACCAACCCGCAAAACCAAAAATGTTCTTTTGTACCTTTATATACGTTGTAATTTATGCTGCTTGAAAAAGGCCACACTTGGATGGGCTGAAATGTTGCAAATTGGTATTTTTTGTACGCACTATGGGATAAAATTTGTTCAGTACTGTCATTTAGCACATCTAAAACCTTTGACGCTTCCTTTAATCACTTATTGGCACAGGACTTCTGGGTATGCCATGGTGCCAGTAAGATTCTAAACAGCCTCAACAGAAAGTTGGGGTCAACTGCTAATTCTAGCTGACACTGGCTGGTAACAGTGGGTAATGGAGCCTGCTCTGTCCATGTCATTTAACCCTTTATATGCCATAGCAATCGCAGTCATGGCATATAAAGGAAAGAGAAATGGTGGCATGCACCATTTCTTACTTCAAACAGCACCCCTGGAGTGAGATTGTAAGGTGCCGGTACATTAACATAGCAACTGAAAGCCTTATGAAGGTATTCATCACTGCCATGTATGCGTTTCTAACACCTCCTGTCCCAGGCAGGAAGTTCTAAAACTGTCATTTTGAAACACCCTTCTTCATTTTTTTTTATACAATGCAGAAAGATGTATTAACGATCGCTCCAAGTGGTAAAGTACCCTAGTGGGACTCAAAGTTAAAGTAAAAAAAAATGTTTAAAAGTATAAAAATAAATAAAAAATATTAAAAGTAAAAGTTCAAATCACCCTCCATTTTACCAATAAAAAAATAAAATAATAAAAAGTAACACATAGTTGATTTTGCCACATCCATAAAATTTTGATCTTTTAAAAAATAAAACATAATTTATCCTTTTTGCTGAACACCATAGAAGAAAAAAATCCAAATGTCAAAATTTTATTTTTTTTATGTCCCCTCAAAATTGGAATATAAAAGTGATCAAAAAGTTTCATCTATCCTAAAATTGTACTAATATAAAGTACACTTTAATGCACCATCACTCAGGTCCATTGGTAAAAGTGCAAAAAAGTTATTGGTTGCAGAGAATGGCACTGTGGTGCAAATTGAAGAAATAGAAAAAGTTTAGATTTTTTTTTACAGTACTAAAACATAATAAAAGCCCTAAATATTTGGTACTACTAAACTAAAAACTTTAAAAATAAAACAACTCAAAACATGGCAATTTTTTTTTTTTTAATATTTTATCCCCCACTTAGAATTTTTTTGCGATTTCCCAGTATATGCTATGGTATGGTCAATGACACCATTACAAAGTACATCTTGTTCTGTAAAATAAAAGCCCTCATATGTCTATGTAAACAGAAAACAAAACATGATTGGCTGTCAGGAAGGAGTTAAAGGGTGTTGAGAAGGTTTGGGCTCTGGGCAATTTTTTAAAGTGGTTATAGATTATTTATATTAAATTGCCAAGGGGTATCCCTTATGATTGCCCCTTATTCCCGATGGTATGTTTTATTATGTACTTTAGAACTAGATTTTAAATATGATTTACATAAAAAGCCTCCTATGTGCACCAGTGATATCTTACTGTTTATAGATAACTCATTAATATCCTTGTATTATATAATGGTACCATGTAATATTTATAGAAAATATGCAGGTGTACTAAGTAACTGTTGGTAATTATTGGATCTATTTAAATCATAATTCACTTTTTTTTTACAAGAGTGTATTTCTAATCCTACAGACAGGAGTTTTAAGTAGCTGTGTTTGAATATTTGATATATAAGATGTTGATCAATATGTTGTAATTAATTTCCATGGCTGTCAAAAAGGACAGAATATTGAAAGTTGTTTTTAGAAATAATCAAAAGAGTTGCATTGATAACAATTGTTCTATTCCTCCGCCTTGTGCATGTCCTACCCAAACTTGCTTTTGGTCCGATGGATTTTATTTCATATATTTCAACTTTGATTTAAATTTAAAATAAATTTTTATGCTTTAAAATTTTCGGGGAAAGGGGTTATGGGTTCCCCCAATTTGAAGTTACACTTTGTGATTTTTCTGCTGAAATATTTAAAAGTGTGGACAGATTTCGAAGTGTCAGTGCAGCATTTGAATGGGGAGGTACAATACAAAAATCTCCATCCATCACCTTCTATCTCCCCCTTCTCCATTTTAGATTGTAAGCTCTCGCAGGCAGGGTCATATCAGTGTGTTATTTAAAGTTATTATTGTATTTGTTCCGGTCATATTATGTACCTAAACCTTTTTGGCTATTTCAGTGCTCACTTACAGTGCACCGGCCTTTAATTCCATCTTAGAAGTTATATTGGTTGCTAGAGCTATGATTGCTTGTTTGTGATAGGCAGAGAAAACAAAATGTTGTCCAGCAATCCAGATGGCCATTAAAAAACCCAAAGCTTATTGCAGAATCATTAAAAAGTATTATCAGCATACAAGCAAAAATAGATGGTGTGCGGCGACGCTTTTGGGGATTCCCCCTTTATCATAGCCCCAACCAGTTAATATTATTGCCTTTATGAAACAATCATTAACATATAGAGCTCACCCCTGAAAGTTAAACAAGTGTAAAGACCCGGGTGGTACATCCAAAACACTGACGCTGTAGCTCAAAAGATCGCGCCCGCGGGTGTGTAAGAATGCCGTAGTGCAAAGACAGAGACGGAGAGCGGGGCACCCACACGAAAAGGGGACCCTTTGGCAAAACGGCCATGCAGGTCAATACTAAATGCCACAAACTACAATAAGAAAAATCCCTTTAAAACATGACTTTTAATCTAAACCATTAAAATATTGTTTAAAAATACTTGAGCATCTTTGATTAGTCAAAAATTTGTATTACTCCACCGCCTCCCGGTAGCGATGAGTATCAGATACTTAGGCGAGTCCAGGAGTGGGATACAGTCACGGTATGATAAAGACCAAGGATAAATAATAATACCCTCCTGTCCCTAACACTCTATCCCTGAATCTCGCCCTTAACGGAGCACCCGCTCTGAAGAGAGCGACCCGTAGTAAACCCTAAACAAACCCCTCACTTGTCCCTAGGGCTCCAAAGGGGGTGAGAGGGACAAAAATAAACCACAAACATAAACCAAGACCTAGACGCGTTTCACAAAAGGAGGTATATTCTCCCTTTCCTCAGTAGGTCAAAATGGCCAGTTCAGGGTTAATAGTAACCAAAATATATGGGGTGTCTCGGACAAGGTGATGTCCATACTGTCAGTATGCCCGTTGCGGCCGGGTCGGATTAAGTTTAATATAGACCAGATAATTAGATCACTGGCCAATCAAAAACCACCCAAGCTCACCTGAAGCAGCTGCCCAAATCATACCAGCAAATTGCCATTTACACATACTACGCAACTTTCCAAAGAATTACCGCCGCCACCTACACGCGGCGTCCATGCCATCGCATTGCGTGTGTCCACCATCTTCGCGTATGCGCGATACGAGCGCCACTAAACAGAATAGGTGCGCCGAGACTTGCCACATTGCTACTGGGTCTCGGGGCGCATGCGCACCTGGTATCCTAGCGATCAGTGTATACACAGATACCCCGTGCAGAACTGTCACAGCGCAGCATCCCAGAAACCTATGTATCTCCCCCAGATGCAAATATATGCTGTATCTTAAAGCTAGTCAAACTGTTTATCCCGGTAACTTTAATATCAACCTAAGGTAAGTACCAAATCGGGCATATATACATAAATATTCTGGGAAATGAGTGCCAAAATAATGAGCACAAACACGCAAACAAATATATGTAGCCAAGATGCATCACAGTGTCAAAAACCTCACATATCGTGTTGTAATGCCCCAAAAATCAAGGCTATATAAAATAACATATAATAATGAGGTAGCAGTAGAATCATTTGTTAAACACACCATATGTGTCATTACTGCACATTATGGATAAGATATAGTAAGCATCATAGTAATGGCCTTACATCATATAATTAGTATATCTGGACAGAATGGCTTCTCTTGAAAAGAAAAATTGAATGTATATTACAATAGTCATAGATAAAGGAGTCAAATATACAGAAAAAACAGAAAAGATTGACTGGCCTGTGAGCAAAATTTAGATATCCAAGAAGCATGAGAAATTATTACCATCATTTAAGCCATTTGGGCTCATACAGTACAAGCGATAGATCCAAAAACACTCTTTCCGTAAGATTAACTGATCCCAGTCACCACCTCTCTCCGGTTTTCTTACCACAACAATTCTTCTAAAATCGAGCAGTTCAATACGTCCATTATGTTTTAAATGCATATGTTTTGCTATGGGGGTATCTGCTATCCGCTTAATATCCCCCATAGGCTCCCCAACTCTTCTCCGGAATTCTCTTTTAGTCTTCCCCACATAGTCTAAGGGACAGGGGCAAGTAGCCAAATATATAACACCTGTTGTTACACAATTGATCAAATTTCTTTGCACTACAAAATTCTTTGCACTTTATTACATGTTTGCACAGTTTACATTTGCCACATTGAAAACAGCCCATCGGCTGTCTACCCAACCAGGTCTCTTTTCTCACAGGAGTAAAATGACTTTTTACTACACAGTCCCGTACACTACGACCTTTCCGATAGGTGATTGCTGGGTGATCAGGTAAAATTATTTTTAAAATCTCGTCCTGTAGCAAGATATTGCAATATTTCTCAAGAATCGCTCTTACTTCGACAGATTTAATGTCAAAATCTCCTATAATTCTCACATCATCTCTTATATCAGATGGCCTCTCCAATATATTTTTAGGTCTCAATAAACTAGATCTGTCTCTCTTCAGAGCCTCTTGATATGCCATTTTAAGAGTTCTGTCTGGGTATCCTCTTTGCTGAAATCTACCTCTTAGGTCCCTTGCCTGCTTTTTAAATGTCTCAAGTCCGGAACAATTCCTCCTGAGACGAAGGTATTGTCCTTTGGGAATTCCTTTCCGTAAAGTGACAGGATGGCAACTGTCCCACCTTAAAAGACTATTAGTGGCAGTGGCTTTGCAATAAACCTTTGTGTCTAAGGTATGTTGATTATTCTTAGAAATCAAGACGTCCAGGAAAGGCAGTGTGAACTCATTGGCCTCACTGGTAAACCTCAGGCCTATGGAGTTTCCGTTTAATATCTCCACAAATTTCTTAAAATTGTCCACAGTGCCCTTTCACAACACAAACACGTCGTCAATATACCTTGACCATAGTAAGATCTTAGATGTATAGTCCTCCAGATGTTCAGAGAACACCACAGTTCTCTCCCTCCAGCGAAGGAACACATTTGAATATGAGGGAGCACATGGGCTCCCCATTGCTGTGCCCCTAAGCTGGTGGTAGATCTTTCCATCAAAGAGGAAATAATTCCTATGTAGAACAAAGGATAATAACTCCAAAACAAACTCATTGTGAGCATGAAACTGTAAGCCTCTAGTTTCAAGGAAACATCTCGTAGCTCTCATGCCTGCTTCATGCGATATCGAGGAGTAAAGTGCCTCGACATCAATACTCCCCAAAATTACATCATCTTCAATATACAGACCCTCCAATTTAAGAAACAGGTCCATAGGGTCTCTCACATAAGAGGCCAATGCAGTCACAAAATCCCTCAAAATCTGGTCAATATAGGTACCTGCCTTCTGGGTCAAACTCCCAATGCCCGACACTATGGGTCTGCCCCTGAGAGGTGTGACTCCTTTATGGATTTTGGGTAATCCATAAAATGTAGCTATTCTGGGTCATTCTGGTACAATAAACTGAAACTCTCTATGGTCTATGATGTGATTAGATAGCGCAGTTTCCGCCAACCTCACTAATTCATTTCTAAAGCTGGTAGTGGGGTCCTCTTTCAAGATCTCTTAACAGCTTTTATCCCTCAACATTCTTAGACACATTTCCTTATACATTTGAACATCCAGAACCACCACATTTCCACCTTTGTCTGAGGGTTTTATCACTATTTCTTGATTCTGTTCTAGTGATTTCAGAGCACATCTCTAATTTTTTAAAATATTGTTGACATGATTCCTTTATCCAGATAACGATCTTATTCATTCACAACCACATTCAAAAAGGCATCAATGTATGAATAAGGTCTAAGTGGTGGGTTCCTCTAACTTTTTGGTCTCAAATCAGTAAATGGGCCCTCCCCAGGAATACTATTCCTTTCATCAAGTAGGCCCTGTAATGTTCTCACGCCTTGAAGATCACTCAATTCAATACCATATTCATTACATTCTGCCAGATCAACTTCATTGAAAAACTTCGCCCATTTAACTTTTCTTACAAAAAGGTTTATGTCCCTTCCCGGGGGGGGAAATCATTATAATAATTTCGGGGCACAAAGGGAAAAACCTTTACTTAAATGTTTGATTTTCATCTACAAAAAACATGTTTTGATAGGTTTTTCATTCAAATTTCACCCTTGTTTTTTTAAAAGGGTTTATTTGTAAAGGGCATTTTGAAGTCTTGCTGTCCAAAAAAAGATCCCCCCCCCCTCTTCTATCCCTTTGACCAAAAGCCCCCCTAAATACAGACGATGAGGACGAGGGGATGCCCAAATCCATTCCCAAAACCCTTTTTTTTCCTTTTTTTCCCCCCTTGAGTTGTTGTTTTATTTTTAAAGTTTTGTTGGGGTCCCCACACCCAAAATATTCGTTTCGGATGAGGAATAACCCAGTGTCCCCTTCTGTTTTTTTTTAATTTAGGGTGCAGGTCAATTTAATTAAATGCTCGCCCTTTCCCCAAAAGGGTTCCTAAGTCTCTTAAAAAAAATTATGTTTTTTTTCTTTAAATTTTTTGATGTTTATTTAAATTTAGGTTTTTTTACCCCCCAAACTCTTTACTTGCTATAGTTTTGGATCATTTTTTAAATTTCGGGCTGTATAAATATTTTTCCCCTGAATTTTCCCCGGTGCAAAATTTTTCCCAAAATCAAGGGCCCTTTCTTCCTAAACCATTAATGTTAAATACCCTCAAGGGGCTGTTTTCCAATCGTCTAAATTTTTCTTTTTTTTTTTAGAAAACTTTCAAACAAAATTCTTTCTGGGGAAATTTGGGTTTTGGTCCTCTTAGCCCTCTTGGGACTTTTTTTTCGTTTGATGTAATTTTAAAGGGATTGGTTTTTCCCACCAGGATACTTGTAATCCTTAAAAACTAGTAAAAACCCCCCTAAATGCAGCCCTTAATAGTGGGAATATGTATTGTACGATAAATTTTTTCTAAAAAAACTTCTTGTGCACCCTAATCCCAGTCATCAAAAATTAAATTCTCCCATTTTTTAAACCCCTCCCCCTTTTAAAACATATACAAAAATAATTAAAAAAAATAAAAAAAAACCTTTTCTTAATAAAAAACAAAAAAAGGGAAAAAGGCATACCCACAAAACTACAAAAAGAAAAACCCCTTTTTGAAACTTTAATTTTTAAATCAAAACCCAATTAAAAAAATTTTGAAAAAATTTGGTACTTTGAGCATATTTTAGATAAAGTCAATTTTCGTAAAATTCCCAAAACCCCCCTTCCCGGAGCGTTTGTGTATCAATATTTAGGGAAAGGGGTCCAGGAGGGGTTTTTACAGTCAGGGGAATGTAAAGCACCATGGAAAAATTTAATAAGGCTTTTTGGGAAAAAGGAGGGGTTTTTTCCCGGGTTTACTCCCGGGGTCCTCTCTTCAGAGCGGGGGGGCCCGAAAAGGGGCCCGGGGAATTCGGGGGAAAAAGAGTGTTAGGGCCCAGGAGGGTATTAAATTAAATTTTTCCTTTTCTTTTTTCATACCAGGGACTGTTCCCACCCCGGACTCGCCTAAGAATATGATACCCCATCGCAACGGGGGAGGCGGTGAGAAAATACAAATTTTTTACAAATTCAAATTTTTGCTCTATGTACATTTTCAATATTTTTAATGGTTTTAGTTTTTAAAATCATGTTTTAAAGGGTTTTTTCTTTTTTGTTTTTTTGGGGTATTGTTTTTCCCCCTTCATGTTTCATTAAGAATAGGTTTTTGTAATTGTTTCAACACTAAATGCACCTAACTGCTGACTGCACAGTAAATCACATTAAAAACAACCAATAAAAAGAAAAACAAATATATACAGACTGCAGCATACAGAAAGGAAACAAACAAATGAATGAACTGCATATTCAAAATACTAAAGAGCCTTTACCTTTGAAAAAATAAAAATAGAAAAATGAAAAGGTCATAGAACAAATATACATTCATTTAATAGTGATACAAAATTTCATTACGAATGTTGAATCCGTTAGGCCATAACGTGTTCAACGTAATTATCCAGTGAGCCCTCTTCTCTATTTATAAGTTTTATTATAAACCCCGCTTTCCCCCGCTGAATCCTTTTAAAACAAATGCCCGAAAAAATTTGTTGTTAGACTGATGGACATTAAAGAATGCCGGCGATTCGAAATGGGCGATTTTTCCAGGGGTTTTTTTAAATTCAAATGTTCACACACCTGTATTTTAAATTTACATATGGTAGCTCCTACATAATACAGATGGCAGTGCGTGCATTCAATAATGTAAACCACAGAGGCCGAATTACAATACAAAAATTGTTTGATATCATAACGATGCCCCTGTGACTCAAAACTTTTGGTGACTTTTGAAAAGGAACAGGTTTTACATGGGTAAGAACTGCATTTGTAATACCCCTGATGTCTCAACCAATTAGTAGAAGACAAAAGAGCAGAGCGAAAAACGTTAGAGCTTGTAGAATCCCCAATGGTACGTGGCCATCTAGCTACCATCCTACAACCGTGCGACAAGATATTTCTTAAAATGTCATCCTCATATAACACCTGTAAATATTTTAAATAATATTTTGAATTTCCTAAAAGCAAGTGTTATACTCTACTGCTAATGTAGGAATATTGGAAACGGTATTTTTGCGAGATGGTGGATATAACAGGGAATGGCGATACCTGCCATTTACAATATTTATGGCACGCTTAATAACCCAGCGAGTATGTCTCCGAGCTAATAATTGTTGACAAATATTACGAGATTCTACCAGATAATTTTGTTGAGAAGAACAATTACAATTGGCTCGCGTAAGTTCCCCAACAGGGATAGATAACCGCGTGTTTTTGGGATGATGGCTGTGGTAGTGCAAGATAGTATTTCCACTAGTAGTTTTATGAAATGTTGTGGTCTGAACTTTTGAACCAGAAATGCCCATGTTAAATCAAGAAAACACACTTCAGATGTATGGAAATTGGTGGTAAATTTCCGATTTAAGGGATTATTATTTAAAAAATCAATGAACAAAATGACTTTCTCTGGTGCCCCCTTCCAAATAAACAAAATATCATTGATATACCTGCCATACCACTGGACGTCAGAAAAAAAAGGATTGTGTTCTGAAAAAATGTACATGTGCTCAAACCAAGACATAACTAAATTGGCAAAAGAAGGAGAAAATTTGGCTCCCATAGAAACTCCACGTAACTGTAAATAAAAAACGTTATCAAATAAGAAAAAATTATGAGTGATGAAAAAATTAACTGTCATTAACAAAAATTGTTGTAAATCACTAGAGAAACAACTATACTGTGAAAAATTAAACTCAAGAGCCAAAAGAGCAACGTCCAGTGGTATGCAGGTATAAAGTGACTCCACATCACAACACAGCCATGAATAACAAGGTTGCCAAGTGATATTCTCCATACTCTGCAGAACGTCTCTAGTGTCTTGAAGGTATCCAGGAATCCGGCGCACTAAGATTTGAAGATGAGAATCAAGCCATTCACATAATGGCTCCAATAAAGATCCTATCCCAGAGACAATAGGTCTCATGGGAGGAGGATTTAAAACCTTGTGCACTTTAGGCAAACCGTATATAATCGGAATAATTGGATCTGTGACAGAAAGACGCTCCGCAAGAGCAGAAGAAATCACACCCAATGATTTACCTTCCTGTAAAAGGAAAAATAGTTGTTCCTGAAATAATGAAGTAGGATTAGTACTCAATACCTGATAGGTGTTGGCATTTTAGATCCGATGCCAACTCCTTCAACGACAACAAAGACATTTGTTCATCAAAATCTAATCGGGTGAACTTGTTAACAATAACCTCAGAAGAGTGTGCAAGATCTAATTGACTAGCATTGAAAAAATGTCATCTAATGGTAAGATCCCTCACAAATTTATTACACTTTTAGTAGAAAAAAGATAAAAAATCTGTTGAATAACAAAATTAAAACCCAATTTGAGAACATTTTGTTGATCTGAAGTTAAAGTCACATCCGAGAGATTAATGATGTCAATATTTTCATGCGAAGTTATTTGACTGTCCTTATTTTTTTTCTCTTGGTATCGTTTGGTATGCTTCCTGCCACTCCTAGTTGTCAATCATTTTTTGGCCTGGAACTTGGCACAGACCGATGAGCTGTATTGGTATCATTGGAAGCTATGCTGGTATTATCATCAGAGGTATCACCCAATTCTGAAGAATCTGCATCAAAACTAACTTTTTTATTTTTGCTCGTATATTTGCGAAAGGAACCTCTGTTATTGCGCAAAATAGATTTAGGAAAACCAGACAGGGAACGTATGCCAGTCCAACTATATACAAGATCATTTTCATAATCTACAATGTCCCGTTGGAACTTTTATTTTTTGTGTCCATGATGGTTGCCTCCATATTAGACAGGGTATTTTGTATGCGGTCAATTTCTTTAATATAATGAGCAGAGGTTTTAAAGTCAGCTAGATTAGACTCAAAGGTTGCAATCTCTGTAGCCAAAGTTTCAAGTTGTTGCTCTTCATATTTAATGATGAGATGAATTAACTGACTTGAACAGTCATTCAATGTTTGATTCCATTCAGAAACAAAAGTATCAGAATATATAATAGTGGGACACTTTTTTATCCTCAGTCCTCAAGGAATCATTTGCTTTTAGAAGTATTTATTTAATTCACGGACTGAGCACTTCCCCAACTTCTTTAATAAGAGACGCAAATCCTGATGCTGCTGGTCTAATGTATCGGTATCATCAATACTTGTGCTGCTTTTTCTTGTCTGGGAAGCATAACTTGCTTGGCCATAATAAATTTAACAGTCCTTAAACTGGATCAATACCAATACAGCCGTATTGTTGGTTTGCATGCACAGCAAACACAATTAATCCAGAAGACTTGAAAGAGTTAAGTGGGAGCAAGACAGCCAACAGCATACATGAAAAATACAAAAAATTAGCTCACCACTTTGCATAGGACTGCTTGGACCCTCCGGGCAAGAGGAGCATAGGTAGAGAAAACTAAATTTTGTCCAGCAATCCAGATGGCCAGTTAAAAGAATCCAAGCTTTATTGCAGAATCATTAAAAAAGTATTATCAGCATACAAGCACAAAATAGATGGTGTGCGGCGACGCGTTTCGGGGGATTACCCCTTCATCATAGCCTAACACAGTTTATTACTGGTCTAATATAGAAACAATCATTAACAGCTATAGAGCTCACCTGTGATAGGCCTTTTATTTTCCCACTTTAGATATATGGCATAAACATTTCCTTAGATTTTAAAACATTTAAGCCTGTATATTTCAGATAAATGCAAACTAATTAATTAGCATAATTTTGTAGAATCCTTGTTTCATTTTCCTAACCTCTTAAGAAAAGAGAAGATGGGTTATCATAAGAATTGTTACATCTGTTTATATGTTTATTCTTTCCATCTAAGAGAGGCTGAGTGGATTTAAAAGCAAAAAGGTACAGGTCTAAAAATATAGTGGCACAAGTAATTGTTTCTTTTTACAAAACTGTATTTATTGCTTAAAAATAGTAATGATGGCAAATAGAAAAACCTATATAACTTTGGTAATGTTATCGCTTGTGGTGAAGGCAGTATAAACAAAACCCAAACAATAAAACCAAAAAGTTAAGGAATTGCGTCTTTTCCAGGGCCGTCTTTACAGCACTATGGGCCCCTGGGCAGAGCTGTGCACTGCCCCCCCCCCCAAACATAAAAACACAACTACTCACAGAAACAAATATATAGATTACTGCTAACAAACTTTTGACCTACAGCACCGCCATCTAGCAGCTCAGGTCACCATTACATGACAGACTACAGCACTGGTCGAATATAGAAGCAAAAGTAACCCCTGACACCAGGGACTCACCGGAGATGTCCTCTCTGATCAGTCGTTCCTTGAATCGTTCTTTTTCCTCTCCTTCTGTCCAGACCACCATGACACCTTCTTCTGGCCGCAACTCGTCCCTGCAGAATGTAACCCACAAACTTCTTAGAATCCTTTTCCCACATGTGTTATGGACACCCCCATTAAATAAATAGGTAGTAATGTTACCCACCATTGAGTAGGTAGGTATGTAGACCCTAATAGGTAGGTATACAGCTCTTTGTAGGTACATATGCTGCCCCTGTAGGTAGGTTTAAACAGCCCCTGTAAGATGTATGGCCCCTTTTATATAGCCCCCTGTATAACTTATGGTCCCAGAAGAATATAGCCCCCTGTATATACCCCCTATAGTATATGCCCCTTTACATAGCCCCCTTAAATACATTCCCTTTATACAGCCCCTTTTTGTATGCCCCCTTTATATAGCCCTCTGCAGTATATACCCCCTTATATAAATGCCGCCTGTAGCCATGCCCTCTGTAGCCAGTGTCTCCTGTAGCCAGTGTCCCCTGTAGCCCCCTGTAGCCAGTGTCCCCTGAAGCCTGTAGCCGTGTCCCCCTTGTAGCCAGTGTCCCCTGTAGCCGTGTCCCCCTTGTAGCCAGTGTCCCCCCTGTAGCCAGTGTCCCCCTTGTAGCCAGTTGCTCCTGTAGCCAGTGTCCCCTGTAGCCTGTGTCCCCTGTAGCCCCCTGTAGCCAGTGTCCCCTGTAGCCAGTGTCCCCTGTAGCCCCCTGTAGCCAGTGTCCCCTGTAGCCAGTGTCCCCTGTAGCCCCCTGTAGCCAGTGTCCCCTGTAGCCCCCTGTAGCCAGTGTCCCCTGTAGCCAGTGTCCCCTGTAGCCCCCTGTAGCCAGTGTCCCCTGTAGCCCCCTGTTAGCCAGTGGCCCTGTAGCCCCCTGTAGCCAGTGTCCCCTGTAGCCTGTGTCCCCTGTAGCCCCCTGTAGCCAGTGTCCCCTTTATCCCCATTTAGCCAGTGTCCCCTGTAGCCAGTGTCCCCTGTAGCCCCCTGTAGCCAGTGTCCCCTGTAGCCCCCTGTAGCCCCCTGTAGCCAGTGTCCCCTGTAGCCAGTGTCCCCTGTAGCCCCCTGTAGCCAGTGTCCCCTGTAGCCCCCTGTAGCCAGTGTCCCCCCTGTAGCCAGTGTCCCCTATAGCCAGTGTCCCCTATAGCCCCCTGTAGCCAGTGTCCCCTGTAGCCCCCTGTAGCCAGTGTCCCCTATAGCCAGTGTCCCCTGTAAACCCGTGCCCCCCTGTAGATGAAAAAAAAAACGATTTAAAAACTGTTACTTACCACTCCGCGCGCCCTGCTGTGGTCCGCGCTCCGGGAGCTTGTTTCCGGCGTGAGCGGCGTGACATCCTCCCGCCCGCCTACGCCGGGACGTTGCTCCCGGTATTTCCTCGGCCGTAAGCCTGCAGGGCTGCCGGCCGAGGATATACAGCGGCGCAGGAGGTGATGTCATCATCTCCTGCGCTGCTTAAAGACGCGGCGGGTCCGGCGGCCTCCTGCAGAGTGTCGCGCTGCCCGGACCCGCCGCAGAGGCTGTCGCTCCACTGGGCAAGGTAGGCGGCTGGGGGGCCCCCGGGCAAGCGCCTACCTGGCCCAATGGGAAAGACGGCCCTGGTCTTTTCCATTCTTCCCTAAAATAATTAATAAATTTTTTTCTGTATATTATATGCACCCCTAAAAATCACTCATATAACTTTATTACTGCAAAACTAAAAAAAACAAATGATGAGATGATGAGAGTGAACAGTTGTGGAGAAAGCACATGGTTAAAGGAGTTTTCTCACCACACTGTTTCACTAAGTTTTTGCAGTTTTTCACTTACTCTGTCTCCTCAGGCTCTGGGTGGTTCTACAGTAGTGATTAGTATATTCAACTTCAAGCAACATAACAGTATAGAAAATTATATCTCTAACAAGACTACAGATAAAGACATGTTTTTCAGTCCTCACAGCACATGTATTTTTTGTTTAGTAAATCTAATCTTGTCAGATATAATTAGTTTGCTTCAATCTCAGTCCTCAGTGGGGTGACATCACTCCCTGCTCTCAGATAATCAGATAACATACCTCCATCTGGTATGGAGGTAACCATAAAAACCTATGTGCACTTCAGAGAACATAAAAAATGCTCTTATCTCATGCCAAAAGTAAAATCTATTGACCAATGTATTTGGAAAAACTAATGTTTGTAGTGAGAAAACCCCTTTAGCTAGCAAGGAGATGTTTTTATCAGAAACATCAGAGATTTGTTCTCTCCTTTTCGGTCAGTACATCTGGAGGACACTTTATTACCTAGGCATTATCATACCTTAGAACTGCTTTCCTCCTTCCACCAGCAGTTATAAAACCGTTTGTAATGTTATACCACCCTAATACATAGTCAGGTACCACGGTCACCCTTTTACAGACTATGTTACCTCTTGATAATCAAATAATGTAGATATTAAACAAAACATTTAGTCATGTCTAAACGCATTGGGGTAACTTTGGGGTGTATTTATCTCAAGCACTATGTTAAAAGGAACCTAAGTGCTAATGATATTACAGTTGTACGGCCTATTATGTCTTTACTGCATATTTTCTAGTACAAAACATGTTCCATAACCAAACGTTACATACAAAAGCTAAAGGATGTGTGAAGTGTCAGAGGTGTGGGGGCATTTGAATTGCTAACATGCCACAGCAACTGCACAGCAATAGGACAATTAATTCAAGGAAACATTACAATAGTCCTGATAGGTAGAGGATTTCACATAATTTTACAACTTCATTTGTATAGGTTTGACTATTTCATCATTACTAATTTAATTTTGAAATGTATTTGCAAGATCCTCTGGGTAAAAGTTTAATTCCCCTTTTGCAAGTAAAAGTATACTGTCTTTCACTGTATATTCTGACAAGTAGATTAAGTAGATTACATAGATTGTTAGGACTGATATTGTAGCAATCTAGAAACTGCCATTGAAAGTCATTAAACTCAGTTTGAGCTACATTTTCTTCAAAGACCTCATGTTTTTCATTTGCTTTAATAAGTTCAAAGAAGGCAATGGTAACAACAGTGCCACAACAATGTGTTGTTATTAAAGCTATGAACATAAAACCATTTTATGTATATTGCTTTAGCACACTTGAACATGATATACACCATAGGTGTGATGCACTGTTAATTCTGACAGTTTTCTATCACACTCAGCATCAAGGTGGGGTTTCAGTATAAAAACAGAAACAAATGAATGTGGTAGAGCTGAGTGATAAAACAAAGAATACATATCCACCTATGTATTGTAGCTGCAGTTAATGTTCCTGGTTTCCTGTTTACATCCTCCTTGCAGTTGTTTTGGTGACCACTGTCGCTGGGGATTCAGTGGTTGTGTTCCATTCTCTTGGCCTATTCACTTCTTGAGCAGTTATGTCAAGAATATGGCTAGTATCTGCTAAAGCCACTGGCTGCAGAGGTCACGAGCTGACCACAGAGCCAGATGTAAACAGGAGACTGGGAAACACCACTGGCAGCATCAGAACTGAAATGATGGTGGATATGTTTTTTTCTTTTGTTTTATTACCCACCTCTAGCATATTTTTAAACTGCAGGATCCCTTAAACGTTTAGGCAATTTGTCCTAAAGTAGCTTTTCTGTGGAATTGGACCTGATCGGTTAGCCTTTGCTTCTCACATGGATCATTGAACCATGGGTGCCCATGACCATTTTCCTGACTCACTGCTTGTCCTTTCTTTAAGTGGTTTTAGGAAATAAGGACAGAAAACCTGGAAATGCTGGATCCTGCTATTTGTTTTTGATGCATAAATGGTAAATTATGGAGTTAATCATCCCCATACATAAATTTCTGTGCATCTCCATACCCTATAATGTTAGTGTGGTCAGTATCTTGATATGTTTTATTGTGGATTGCTTTTTGCTTTATCTGATTAAATTGTACTTAATCTGGGACTCATTCCATGTGTGATATTCAAATATGTATATTTATTATGGTATATGTATATATAGTCTATAACAATCATGTATTAATATTTATTAATTATTTATTTAAAATATTGAAGTCCTCTCTCTTACTGTATATACATTCTTACCATGGACTCTTAAAGGGGTTTTCTCATTACAAGGTTTCATGGGCATCTTAAGCTTTCTTTCTTTCTTACAGCTTCAAATCCAGGGGCGAGATTCTCCTCCCAGTAGGCATGTATTCCCTCACTGAAGACTAGTGACATCATCATTCTGTGTGAGCAGTGGAAGGGAGAGGATGTCACAGCTCTACAGACCTCCTGCAATGGCCAGTTCTCATGTTTGGAGAGCTGTCACCTCCCTCCACAAGCTGCTTGTAACTAGAACACCTGCATTGGTGTAAACAGTTATACATGCAGCGTCAACTGATGAAACAAATGTGAGAAATGCACTGTCCTTCCCCCACATAACACAGTCTGCTCCCCCTCTAACTCCTACCTGATAACAGAGGGGGAGCAGAGGGCATTTCTCACATTTGTTTCATCAGTTCAGGCTGTACGTATAACTGCTTACACCAATACAGATTTTCAGGTTACAAGGAGCTTGTGGAGGGAGGTGACAGCTCTCCAAACATGAGAACTGGCCATTGCAGGAGGGCTGCAAAGCTGGAACATCCTTTTTGTGTATAAGGCTGTGTTTTATGGGGGGAAAAGTAAATCTAGCATCTAGAGTCTCAGTAATTGCCCAGATCATTCACATACAACTATCACTGGTAGTGATTATTACAGAACTTAGGGTGTAGTGAAAGACAATGAGAAAACAGCCAGCAGCCATTTTCACTTTCATTTTACACAGGTCATAGGGAACAGAGTGCAGGCAGCCAATCACAGCAACAGCATGTCCCATTCAGGGGGCGTGTAACAACAGGGCTGAATGAAATATCAGGAAACCAATCACAGCAAATGGAGCATATCCGGACCACTTGCTGCAAAAGTAGCGCTAGACACACAAAGATTAGCTCATAGCTGCTATACTAAATGATTTAGATAATGTAAACAATTACAAAAGTGCATAATTTTACTGTCCCCATCATTACAGATATTATCTTTGTAGTGACAAAAACCCCTTTAATCACTCTTATGGATTGTAACATACACTTACCTCACTGCTTCCACTTCATTAGTGTGTTTCATTTCTTCTTTTAATTTTTTTATATACATGTATTAATATTGGCAAAACAAAATGAGATATATTATAGAATAATCATTTGAGTTAAGTTGTTGTATAAAAGAAATAAACATTGGATATTAAGCTTAACAGACAGCTTAAGAATGATGACCATGTTAAAAGTTTAAACCCTGTATATATATATATATACATACATTTATCTCAAACAGATTCCACTGTGTCATTATTTATTTATCCAAAATAAAGCCAAAATGTAAAAACTATGTGTGAAAACTAAGTGCATCCCATAAATCAATAGCTTGAAGAACCACCTTTCACAGTAATAGCTTAAAGGAATCATTTTATGTATGACTTTCACATTAAACTCTTTTTTAGAACATTACCTTGGTTTATTGAGGTTTGTGGGCAATTATTTATGCACAGCTCTTTTTAAGCAGTTTTCCCCCTACAAAGATTAGCTTTCAACAGGTCCGGACAGGTAATCGAAAAGTTTTAACAAATACAAAGATCTTTTAATCTTACCTTGGCAATGAGAAGAGAGATTTTATCTGCTCTGAGTACACACAGGTTTCTCTGGTTATGACCATATTACGCTTTCTGATTAGACAGAGGGCAGAGAGTGGCATAAATTGGGGCTTGTTCACACGGCGTTTTTTTTTAAATCCGTTTTACGGATCCGTTTTACGGATCCGCAAAAGGGATCTAACAATTGTCAGTGTGTTTAACATTGAGTTAAAGGGGCAAAAGCGCATCGCTGTTCCCCGGGAGATCACGATCGCTTTTGGAAACTCTTCTCACCTTGCGTTTCCATCCGCTTAGAATTGACATGTAATTCTATTGCGTTTACGAACGAAAGCCCCTAGAGATAATGGAGTCCGCTTTTGGATGTCCCCAAAGCGCTCCACACTCCCGGTACGTAACAGTGGCCCTTTTCATCCTGAAAGCGGATGCGAAAAGCGCACTGGAAGGCTGGAGGGGATCGCTGGAGAGGTGTGCAGCGGCAGCGGGAGCGCAGGTGAGCAGAGCGGCGGCAGCGCAGGTGAGGGAGAGCGGCGGCGGCGGCAGCGGGAGCGCCGGTGAGCAGAGCGGCGGCGGCGACAGCGGGAGCGCAGGTGTGCAGAGCGGCGGCGGCGACAGCGGGAGCGCAGGTGTGCAGAGCGGCGGGAGCGCAGGTGAGCAGAGCGGCGGCGGCGACGGCGGGAGCGCAGGTGAGCAGAGCGGCGGCGGCGGCAGCGGGAGCGCTGGTGTGCAGAGCGGCGGCAGCGGAGGGCAGACATGAAGGGGAGAGAACTGGAGGGCAGACATGAAGGGGAGAGAACTGGAGGGCAGACATGAAGGGGAGAGAACTGGAGGGCAGACATGAAGGGGAGAGAACTGGAGGGCAGACATGAAGGGGAGAGAACTGGAGGGCAGACATGAAGGAGAGAGAACTGGAGGGCAGACATGAAGGAGAGAGAACTGGAGGGCAGACATGAAGGAGAGAGAACTGGAGGGCAGACATGAAGGAGAGAGAACTGGAGGGCAGACATGAAGGAGAGAGAACTGGAGGGCAGACATGAAGGAGAGAGAACTGGAGGGCAGACATGAAGGGGAGGAAAACTGGAGGGCAGACATGAAGGGGAGAAAACGGAGGGAAAGAATAAAGGGGAGGGGAATGGAGGGCAAAAACATGGGGGGGAGGGGAACTGGAGGGCAGAATGAAGGGGGGGAAACTGGAGGGCGGGACATGAAGGGGAGAGAACTGGAGGGCGGGACATGAAGGGGGGGAAAAACGGAGGGCAGACATAAAGAGGAGAGAACTGGAGGGCAGCCCATAAAGGGGGGAGAGAACTGGGGGGGCGGGACATGGAAGGGGAGAAAAAATGGGGGGGCAGACATGAAGGGGGAGAAACTGGGGGGCAAAACATGAAGGGGAGGGGGAAACTGGGGGGGCAGACATGAAGGGGAAGAACTGGAGGGCAGCATGAAGGGGGGGGGGGGGGAGGAGAGAAGGAGGGGGGAGAGAGGAGTTTGGAGGAGAGGGGGAGAGAGAGAGGGGAGAGAGAGAGTAGAGAGAGGGAGGAAGGAGAAAAGAGATCTGAAAACGAATCCGAAAAGCGGTTTGATTTAAAAAGCAGGTGAAAAAGCATTCAAAAGGGTTCCTTTTTAAAGTATCCAATGCTGGGGTTTTGCGGATCCGTTTCCCGGGATGCGTTTTTCGAGTCCCGGGAAAAACGGATCCGTAAAAAGGATCCAAAACGCCGTGTGAACAAGCCCTTATGGACAGAGCTCACTCTAGTGAAGACTTATTAACGTTAAAAAAAAATTAGCTTTTGTTTACAAATAAGCATCTGTTTTAATTCCACAGGGCACTCGTAGCTTTGTTAATTAAAGATTAAATCTCCTGCACTCAGTTTGTAATGGCTCAGCTAGCTATAGGAGAGATAAATATGCAAAACCCCTGATAAAAGAAACCCCCAGGGCCCGGCCCAGGGCTGAGTGGAAGAAAAGCTGCTTGTTTGGGCCTTTTGCGAAACAAAAAAAGACCCCAAAAAAAATTTTTATTGGGTTGATGTCTGGACTTTTTTTCTGATCATTGTAAACCCCTTTTTTTATTTTTTTTTATTGAAGCAAATAAGGGTTTACTTTCCCACAGTTTCTTCTGAAAAATTTGTTAGTTTTTGTTTCCAAAAAAAAAGGGCATGGGATTTAAAGGGTTTAAATGCTTTTTAGTTGTTTTAAAGGGGGTTTCACCCAATATTAGGGGCCTTTTTAAAGGGCCGTTTTGTTTTTCTATCATGTCCTTAAAACATTAAATCACAGAGTTCAAAGGGGTTCTCTTCTTTAAAAGAATTGTAAGTAGATTTTATTAACTAGTATTAGGAAATATATATGCAAAATGAATTTAAATTTTTTGGTTAAAATTTAAAAAAAACCTTAAAAATAATTTTAAAAGTACAATAGAAATGCTGATCCACTGTCCTCAAAACTCCAGTTTGAAAGATGGAATAGGATAAGATAAACACTTTGAAAAGAAGCTAGTTTTTGAAAATTTTTTTTTTAAAATATAAAAGCAAACCATGTCGGTTAGAAATCAGATGACTTCATTGTGTACAATTTTGTTTTTTTTCTTACTTTAACCCCTTAAGGACCTTGAGTTTTTTTTTGTTTGACACGTTTGTTTTTCCCTCCTCGCCTTCCTGGCGCCATAAATTATTTATTTTTCCACATACATAGAATTAAAAGGTTTTTTTTTTTCAGGACCGATGTACTTTCTAATGGTATTATTCACCGTACTATAGAATTTACTGGGAAACCGCAAAAAAAAATTCCAAGTGGGACAAATTGTGAAAAAGAACGTACTTGTGCCATGTTTGCGGGTGTTTTGCTTTTACGGCATTCTATCTTTGGTAAATATAATGTGTTATCTGTATTCTACAGGTTGATACACATCCGGCAATACCAAACATGTTGGGTTTCCGTTATGTTTTGATATCGTAAAAAAATTCCAAACACTTTCTACTTTTGAAATTTGCGCTGCGGCGCCATTTTGTCCGACCAATAGCTTTTCTGTACTAACACCAACGGATGCCAGTGAGGCGGCATTTTTCGTGGGCTGAAGTGTACTTTTTATTATTAGCAGTTTGGAATGCATGTGACTTTGATCACTTTTATTCCAATTTTTATGGGATGTGAAATGACAAAGAAAACAAGCAATTTTGGTGTTTGGAATTTTTTTTATATTCTACGGTGTTCAGTGTACAGGATAAATGATAATATATTTTTATAGATTGGAGTTTTTGGATGCGGCGATACCAAATATGTGTAACTTTTTTATTATTTAATTTTTTTTATTTGTAAAATGGTGAAAAGGGGGGTGATTTGAACTTTTAATACTTTTTTTCACACTTTAAACTTTATTTATTTTTATTTTTTTACTTTAACAGTGAGTCCCTCTAGGGTGCTTCACCACTAGGGGGCGTGTTCGTTAATACAGCCTAATGCATTGCATAGACAATGAATTAGGGTGTACCAAGATGGCGATCTCCCCACTTCCTGCCACCTGTGCTGTAACCACCAGGTGTTAGCTATAATTAGCTGCTAACACCCGGTGGCTGTGTGGCGGGGTCGCGGATCCATCCCGCTGCAAATCCCCTTAGCGACCCTGGGACGTATTCATACGTCCAGGGTCATTAAGAGGTTAAATCATTCTCCCTATTCAATATACCACAAGGAAAAACCTTCCTATCATTATTTTAAGTAACAACTCTACTTTATGTAGTAATAATAATAATAATAATAATAATAATAATAATAAAAAAACAATTCCAAGTCAGAGATGGCATAATTGGATAAAAAAACAATTAGCCTTCTAGTAATGAATGTTTGGTTTGTTTAAAAACCTGGGCACTATCACTATATTTGTTAACACACCCAAAAAGCAAAGTAAAACAACACATACCATTGATATGAGGACAAATTATCTGATTTTATTTAACCTCAAAATTCACCATGATGTATTTTAACTTCATGGTGCCTTGGTGCTTAATGGTGCGTCATTTAAATTGTGCAGAAACAAGAGTTGTGCACCACACGATTGCCGCCGGAGCTTGAAGGTGATTGACAGCCGGGATCAGAGATAACTCTGTTTCCAGCCATTTAATCCTCTAGATCAGGGGGGTTAAACTCAAACACTCAGTGGGCCAAACGTAAAAATTTAGACAAAGTCGTGGGCCAACCTGAATATTTACTAAAAAAAAATAAAATTGAGGAAGTATTTCCTCTAGAAACTAATAATATAATAATAATATAACTAAGAAAACCCTCAGTAGTGAGAGAAAATGAATTGCCTCTTAGCCACCCAAAAATATACAACACTTAAAGAGGAAAAAATGGCTATAAAATATAACTTTTAATAATATACATTTAAAATACTGGCATTTCCTAATAATGCTCAAGCAAGAGACTCTCTTGCATTCATCCAGCCAACGCTGGTTAACCCTGACAGGGTAGGAGACCGGTCCCATACGGATTCATGATCCAAGCGCCGCGGGAGCTTGACCACTGTAAGTGATCTTATGTAACAGTTGTCCTTAAGTTGTCTCGGCGAAACATCAGGTAATGTAATTACCCTAACAACATTTCATGCAGGTATTTTAAGTCGTGATCTGTGTTTTTCTTCTTCCTAACCTTCTCCTGAAGCGATCTTTGGATGATTGAAACATGTTGGGATAGGGTCACAGGGCTTAGTAGGGCCAGTGTGTATAGGGTTAGGCTCCTGGCAGACACGCTCTTATCAGGGAGATTGTCCTGCTCTTTTGGCTTGGCTAGGGTTTGTGCAGCTCATCAAGGGCCACATAGGGCGAGTTTTGTGGACCGTCTACCCTGATTTTGTTTTTTTGATCTGTGTACCTCACAGTTATGCTAAGAAATGCTTGAGCATTATTAGGAGATCCCAGTATTTTAAATGTATATTATTAAAAGTTATATTTTATAGCCATTTTTTCCTCTTTAAGTGTTGTATATGAAGTATTTTCTCCTCAACAGATGGACCTTTTCATATGGAAACAAACTTAAAAGGGTTATCAAAAGAAAAATAAACTGATGATCTATCCTGGACAGGCCATCAATTAGGGATCGGTCGGGTGCTGAGTGTCAGCGCCGCTTTCGGTAGTAGCACACAAGGGAAGTGATGCCGAAGTGCGTTACATCTCCTGTGTTGTGGCTGCCTTAGGGTATTGCAGCGCAGCCCTAATTCACAGTGAATGATACCGCTCTACAGCGCAGCTTCACAGCACTGAACCTCTCTGTGCAGCGTGTGCAGCTTTGGTACAGTTGATCTGTGTATTTGCTGAGTGTCAGCACCCAACTATTAATGGCTTATTTGCCCTTCATTTGACCATTTTAGTGCTTACCTATGTATTACAGTGTAACAGTATAACAGTCACCAAATAATACACCTATACATGGACCAAATATACCATGCAAATTATTATTACAATAAAAGCCTTCTACAATACCAAGATCCAATAATTATACTACTTAAGGATCAAATAATACTGCCAGACCATGGCCAAATGCGACCACCTCATGTGACCCCATCAGTTTTTACACGGGGCTCTACAACATATGTTACCGCCCAAA